>MU913518.1:13969-30397 GCA_036418165.1 Cooperia oncophora | reverse complement strand
AGCTGCTCGCTTGATAAATAAGGAAATCCAACTTGTGAGACCTTCTTTTCTCTTAATAATGGCTACTAACTGATAACTTACGACTTTCTATACATAAGCGGATCTGGAATATGAGGTAAGGAGGTTTCACTTCTTTTTAGGTCGGGATAAGGCCAACTCCATTTCCTGGGTGAGCTTCTTTTTGTTTCTTTTGTTTTTATTGTTTCAATTTATGCAAGCGCCTTAAAATTCCTATCGTCTGAACTGTTCCAACTTCCAAAACATTTATAGTTTACAAGTCGAGTTCAAACAACGAAGAAAAAAAGAAAAGAAACTCACCTAGGAACCAAAACACTAATCATTTTACGCAACATCAACAGGTGAAAACTTTATAACCTCATGTATAAGCTCGACGAATGAAAAAAGAAACAATAAAAACCTACTAAATGAAGCTCTCACGCTTTTTGCTCATTTCTATCCTGAATCAAGAAAGAAAATAGAAAACAAAAGCCATTAAGTTGGGTTCACCTTTCTTTGTGTCAAACCAAGCTTCAGTATCTAACTAGGGAAGGTCGTCAGGTCGAAGTGGCCATTTGTAATGAGATGTAGCTCACTAGACGTGGTTTTGGACGCTGATCTCGAATCTGCCTTCGAAATTTGCAGAACGATTCTCTGAACGGAATTATGAAGGTTTGTTAGAATTAAAATGAAGGAAACAGAGTCGAGCGCGGTTGCCGGCCAATTCGCATGAATAGCCGGGAAGCACCATCACGATCAACGGCGGCATGGTGTAGTGGCAATGGTCTTGCTTCGCGGGTATGCTATGAAGGGTTCGGATTTCTGGAGGGGAACTTGTTTTGCATTTTGTGGGGAATTCTCTTTTAAGTCTAGAAAACACTCAAACGCCAAATGGGTGCCATATTCGTGTTCAGGGAGCAAAACTACCCTTGGGGACAGGTTTCTAGCCAGATGTGAGGTTTTGACCTAACTTTGAAAAGTCGAATGATGGTCACCAATAGTTCCAGGGCCAGTCTCTTGTCGATTGCTTGTCTTTGGACGGAATTTGCTTTTAGATACCAGGAAAACTGGAGCAGTAACAACATGAATGCGTAAGAAGTGGCAAGACGAGGCTTTGTGCAGGAGAATGTATCTGCAGCTGAATAGGTGTGAACATCAACTGAACTAACCCATGGATGCTTCACTTTTCGAAGTCAGGTCAAAATGCCAGATTTGGCTAGAAACCTCTACCTAGGCGTAGTTCGCCCCCATAATACGAATATGGCACTCGCTCAGCGCGAAAACGCCTGCACTGCGCGCCAAGGGCACCTGTACATCTCCTAGATCATAAGGCACTAAGCGCGCCAGTAAGCGAACGCAAACTGTTTTTCAGGCAAGTCAAGGAGAGCGCTAATGTAGTAGTGACGCTACAACCACTTTTTGCCACGTTTGCACAAGAAGCAAAAAAGTTAAGCTCAGCAGGGATCCGATCCCATGACCTGTTGCGTGGTAAACGCGGCTCCATAACTCCGTTCAGAGAATCGTTCTGCAAATTTCGAAGGCAGATTCGAGATCAGCGTCCAAAACCACGTCTAGTGAGCTACATCTCATTACAAATGGCCACTTCGACCTGACGACCTTCCCTAGTTAGATAAAATGGGTAAGAAAACTGACCTGATTTCGGAAGAAAGGGGCATTAGGGGTAAATTATATCAAGCTGTTGGTAATGTAATATATACCATTTTCACTTTAAATTCGCCCTTTTTCAAACCAAATTCGTCCTTTTTCAAACCAAATTCACCCTCACTCTTCATCAAACCACACTTATTAGGGCGGGCAACTCATCAACCAGATCACGCCAGACATCACTGCGAGCCCCGCCCCGACGGCCACGCCCACTTGTCAGCGCGGACATAGATTCTCAAATCTTGTTTCATAACTTCTGCACCCTTTGACTGGAAACCACCGTGCATTCACACATGGCCGACTCCGCCCATTCTCTAAAGGGTTTGGCACTCTAGGCTGACCACGCCCACTGGCTTTTCGCGGAATTTCGATGTTTTTTCAAAATTTTTGCAATTTAGGGTTGCTGCGTGAAGCCCCGCCCTTTGTGAGATGCTCCGCCCACTTTGAATAAGCCCCGCCCACTTTTCAAAAATGGTGCAGATCGGCAGTATAGAGACTTGGCTTGCATGTTAGGGTATTGCTGATCATTCGGAATAAACTTTGCCGGATTTTCTTGTTCCGAGTGACGTACGAGACCCTAACATGCGTGGTCAGCCTAGAGCGACCTTCAGAGAATGGGCGGAGTCGGCCATGTGTGAATGCACGGTGGTTTCCAGTCAAAGGGTGCAGAAGTTATGAAACAAGATTTGAGAATCTATGTCCGCGCTGACAAGTGGGCGTGGCCGCCGGGGCGGGGCTCGCAGTGATGTCTGCGCCCTAATAAGTGTGGTTCTTGATGAAGAGTGAGGGTGAATTTGGTTTGAAAAAGGACGAATTTGGTTTGAAAAAGGACGAATTTGGTTTGAAAAAGGACGAATTTGGTTTGAAAAAGGGCGAATTTAAAGTGAAAATGGTATAATTGCATAGAACTAAGTATCACTGAAACCACTGGTGGGTCTTGTTCCGAAACTAAACTGTTCTGGAACTCAGCGCTGTGGGAAGCCCTCGCTGTGTTCGGAGCAAAGACGCGCCTCATAACACAGAAATCGGAGTATTATCACAGGAATGATAAATCACGGGCAAAGGTCTCGGCCCCATATGATGCTCGAACCCGCATTTGACGTCGTCACACTAGGGTCTTATGTCACTGTGTTGAGACTACGAATTTTCTCAATAAAGCATTATCATTCCAGGGCACAATATCTTCTTCACTGTTGATGTCGCTATTGAGAACGCTATCAGATTTACGGATATCTGTGAAAGCCTTAATCGTTCACAATTGCCAGTGTGAATGTACGGTGGAGGAGTTTATCAGTTTCATCAAGTGCACAAAGGTTGAAATGTTAGCAATCGATGTATTCGAGATGCCGGAATTTGGGCAGTCACTTGCAAAACAGGAAATAATTCGGAATGTGAGCTCGTGGATTTTTTCATTCGTGATCACTGAAACAAAAGTTCACTGCATCATTTCCAGCTCACCTGCTCGCTTGTTTATATTAATGGCGATGACGTGATCAGTGGGATCGTGGTTAATTCCTTCTATGAAGGCTCCATAGAACTGACTGGATTCTCCAGACTTCTTACCGTGAGTTATTCAGTAGGGAAGCGGACTTTTCGTCGATAAGGTCGTGTTCATACTTTGAGGCACTGGTGAGTCGGAGAATCGAGGAATGCCCGCTAAAGAAAGGTGCATCCATTGACTGATGATTTGAGAGTATAGGAAAAAGGGTGAATCGGAAGAATGTGCGTCAAAGGAGTAGATGGAAACTGCTCAATTCCTATCGCCGGCGCTGTAACGCGCGTGGACCAGCTACGATTACCAGAGCGCTACAAAACTATAGACGCGAAAGCAGACGCAGACGGGCACGTGCCAATCGATACCTGTCCGTTAATAGGCGACGCCTACCACCCTACTCCCTCGTACTCTCTCGCAATACAAGTGCCCGACGCCCATCGTTCGAATTTTCGCTGACGGGAATCGACCAACACCGGCTGCATACGCGTCTGTAGCTTTGGAGCGCTGTTGCGATTGTAGCGCGTCGACGCGCGTTACAGCGCGTCGTCGCGCGCATCGCAAAACTAGTATGCTGCCTAACTCTCCTGTGTCACAAAGTATGAACGTAACCTGAGGTGTTCACACAATTGAGAGTACTTGCCAGCTGTTTCTACGTCACATCATTTTTTTGGATTGCTACCATGAAAGTGTTCTCATCCCAGGATTGGGGCCACGGATGTATGGAAATCCTCCACTTCCATATGAATATCGATAGTGAAGGATCAGCAGATGTCACGACGGTTTGGCAGGATTCTGGGCACTTTCGTTGTTTACGAGGGTGTGTCTTGAAAAACAGTGACAACCAGGAATTGTTTGTTGAGGCGAAGAATGGTAAGTTAATGCTCACACCGGTAAGACCATCCGAGGAGCCTCAAGCGGTTTGATCGCATGGGTTTGGTCGTCGCTTTAGGCTTGCATTGTAAGTAACTGTATCAAATATGCCTTTTGTACCGTTGTAAATAATGTAGAGCCACTAGGATTGTATACGATGTGTGGCAACGTGTCATATGTGCTTTATCACTTAACTTAAAGACAGCGCCCGCGATCGCTTTTCGCGGGTTGTAGAGCTTATAACCATTAGATCATGTTGTAAATACAATACTAATGAAGAAAAAAGTAAAAGAAAGCGTTGACAATGCCTTAAAAAGCCTCATGTACTTGACTGAACGAGTTAATTAGACTTTAGGCGAGTTCTCCGTATCTAATAGCCACTTGCTACGGCGCATTCGTGAAGCATATTCGATAAGATTAGCAATTATCACCGCTAACGAATCTTGGTAATCAAAAAATGATCGAAGTGGAACTTGTTGACTCCGCCTATGAGGGCGGAGTCGGCTTATCTTTGCTTAGCTGCTATCTCCTACTCTAGAGGACTTCTGCACCTTGGTTGATCGCGGACGCTGTCTTTAAGCTTCTAACTTACCAATCTGTGCTTTTCTGAATGTCTTCCTGATGCCTCGACATCAAAAAGGTGGAGGAGAACCGACTCGTTTGGCTTTGCGGTTCCTTTTTTTGTCATGATCTCACTGATATCCCACTAGTGGAAGGGTCTGCATAGCTTTCTACGGATGCAGAAGAAGAGCGGGCAAGAAAGTATTTTTGCTTATGGAGCGCACTAGTTGAGTTCACGTCGCAGAAAGTGACAAAGTAGCATTCTGAGCCCTCGGTGGAGCCCTGATTCAATGCCCTGATCCCGCTGATTACATCCAGCATCGTTCCAGTACGTATGTCGACCAGCTTCATCGATTGTATCTACCCACCATATATCGGAGATAGAGTGGGCGTGGCGGTGTTCTTGGTTAAACGTGTTGTTTGCTGCTCTTTTGGTAGAATTTTCGGTAGCGTTTTGATTCTACATGTGTCCAGAAACAGAGAGACAACTGCTTCAAACGGAAATCGCACTATACGTCAGGTTCAAGTGAGGTACGCAGCCGTCCATCTTTGGGATATGGAGTGTGCTCATGAGGAAGAAATCGTGAACCATAGCGACCGTAGTCGTCCAGTCTTAAGGTCAACGGGCTATAGTTGGCGCAATTCGGCGAGTTGTAGGGGGGAGGGGGCGTTTTGCACTTTGATGCTTCCCATCGATGTGTCGAGTTATCGAAAGATATATCTCATGAGCTCATAAAAATTGACAGTTTTTACCATTGTGGCTCCACCAGTACTCGAGCTTCACTATAGTTGACATGTTTCGCCAGAGTGAGACTTGTAAACCAGAACTAATGGAGCATCGAATTTGCAGAATGTCTCCCTCCCCCCCCCCCTCACCTGTCGCCAACAGTTTGTCGGAGGCTGTTCCTGAAAGAGGTCATTTCAGCTGCTCAAGACCCAAGCACCGTAGGTCTGGAGTTCGTCTACGATGGTGAATGCTTTATCTTCTCAAAATGGTGGTGATTTTGGGTGGGGTGGGGACTTAATCCTGCTTATTCAGGGATACTGAGCATTGCTGAACCGCGAAGCACCGTGTGACCTCCACGTAGGCTTTACTTGTGCGCGCTATGAACAATACGACTTTTTTGCCCTATCTACAGATTATGTATAATAATTTCAAAGTTCTCTAGCTCTTTTTTTCTGTGATAATCCTGGTGCGTATGGTAATATTTGATGATAACAATTCTTGGGACCTACACCTATATGTTTTGTATATATTTGAAAGATAGCGAGATATAAAGCTTTCTGTGCCCGCTAAATTCAGATTATTCATCTCACACTCATAATAGGTTCCTTCGAGTACTTGTTTTGAAATGCGGATGTGCCGCATACCAGCTTATACCACGCAGTTGTTCAGCCTTAGCTCAAGTCCCATCATACTCACCAGGGAAGGATCTTGCGGATTAAGTGATGGGACTACACCATCAGACGCATATTTAGATCGGAAATTTGCTTTCAATACCTCTGAACAGAGCTATGAAGGTTCTGGACTACGAGAGGGCGTTCTGCCACACTACACTCAGCCCTTCAATAATGACGTCGGCTACGACCGCTCCCCTGCAATCGTGCCCATGGCAGATATCTGAAAAGTGTAGCCGTGGCGGTATGGAACAATGGAAGCGGGTTTGTCTCGCAAACAGGGCCGAAGGATTGGTTGCTTGTAGGCCTTACATCACTATTTTTTTTCAGAAGCATTTCCATTAGGTTGGCGGGAAAGTTCTGTCACTATTTTTCGAACTCAAATTACTTGCCCATTACCAAACGGGTAACGTAACTTCTTATATAGAGTGGTCTTTTTATTAGTACCACTCGCTTGCCTCTTGCTTCTTCTTCTGCAATATGCACAAGGATTTTATCCGCTACCATCAGCACCGACCCCTCCAAACGCTTCCTCAAACTCTTTCTCCCACCACCCTGACGCCAGCGTGTTAGCTGCAGATGCCAAAATAATGGAGCTGAATAAGCACGATGCCCTCAATCATCGGGCAACCTTACCACGACAGAAACTCTTCAAAGCGGGAGCCTAGGGAGCCTAGAGTTTTGATGACGAAGTGAGGTTCGGGTTACCTGCATCGCTCCTTCGAATAGCACATTACTTCCGTAATCAATCGTTATGTGGACGAGAAAATCTCCATAACCCAAGTTCAAGTCGAGGTTGAGATGGTGTCCAACTTTGCGTCGTGCCTCCCTGCATTGTGAAGCGATGGCATCCATGAGGTGCTCAAAAACTGGCAAGAACCCCGCAGTAACATTGCTGTACAATTTTGATCTTACACGCCTCTCTATAAAAGAAAGATGATTCGAAAAAATGGACAGAACTTTCCCGCCAACCTAATAGTGGAACTTTGACGTTGCTAGAAAATCAGTGTTTACATATACTTGCCTGTACAAATAGTTTTCAACGACGGCATCCGGTCCAGAAGAAGACTCAAAAGCAGTTGGCACGATGGTTTCCTACTTACGAGGGAACCCCAAGAGGTCGATCCGGCCATTTACAATGAGATGTATATATGTGGACGTGTCTTGAGCCGCTGAATCCGAATCTGCCCTCCGATTTTGCGGAACGATTCTCTGAAGGGAGTTACGGACCATTTAATCTTTGCTGTGTTTGCACAAGCTGACCAGGAAAGGCCAACACGTCAGCCCGGCCATTTGCAACGAAATGTACATCATTGTACTCACCTTGCCACGATGAACACAAGACTATCTTTAAAATTTGCGGAACGATTCTCTGAGCGGAGTTGTGAGGTTTTTCTTTATTGCTTTTCTTCTTCCGGGCGCGCCAGCGCCAAAGCGTTAGCACCTGTAGCGCAACTCACAGCGCTCTTCGCGCAAAACAGGTATCATATTCGTGTTCAGGGGTCAAATAACCCCTAGAGACGTCACCCCAGCGGAATCCGAGGTTCTAACTCATTTTCGAGAAAATGGGTTATGAATAGCTGTGGCTGACTGATAGCCAAAGCGATACTACGACTACCATACTGATGATGACTGGTTTTCCAACTGAAATACCTCTTCATGTGCCTTTTCGCAAAGACATTACCCGGCTTACTTATTCTTGCCGTTTGCATCATCGTCCTCTTTACCACGAGGTAGTTCCATCTCGAGACCATTCACCAACGGTAGGTGAGCTCCCCTATGCTTTCGATTACCCATGAAACAGCACACATTTTCCAAGTTAGGTGGAAATATCAGATTCGGCTAGAAATTTGTCCCCAGGGGTAGTTTGACCCGCTGAACATGAATATGATGGTATTTCATTGCAAAAACCCTTGTGACATGTGGTTATCCTCATAATAAAAAAGTTTTCAAGAGGAACCCTACATGGGGAATCGCCCGCCTTTCGTTGGCAACTAATCAAGAAATTAGGCGAAATGGCCAAATAGAAATTTCGGAGGGCTCATACCAAGTGTTTTGAATGAAAAGCAAAAGATTTCGATAGCTAAGGATTCCAACATTCGACCTCGTGTCTCTGAAGCAATGCACTTATCCACTAGGCCATCGGCGGCTTGCCGCATGCAGTTATCCTTCTCAACTTGAGCAAACGGAGCTAAGATTAAATGGTCCGTAACTCCCTTTGGAGAATCGTTCCGCAAAATCGGAGGGCAGATTTGGATTCGGCGGCTCAAGACACGTCCATATTTATACATCTCACTGCAAATGGCCGGATCGACCTGTTGGGGTTCCCTTGTTAGCCAATGCTAGTAGGGCGCTGTATAGTGGGGAAATGGCGAAAGAACGGAGTGAAACGGTCAAAATCCTGCGAAGAAAAGCCTCCGTTCTCAGTGACTTGAAAATCGATTTCGGACGAGTTTCCGTAGATTTCATCTCATTTGATTTTCTCGCCAATCATCGCTACCGAATATACGGATACATATATTAGGTTGTTCGAAAAGTCCTGCGACACTTTGACCAATTTTTCGGACTAAATTTTCAGTCACTAAAAGACATCTCCAATCTACAAGGTAATCACCACTAAGGACTAGGACTAGTGCCCTTCTTTTGCACAGCTTCTCATTTCCATTCTTATAGAACTACGGCAACTATGATAAGAAGAGGTGGACCTCATTTTTGAGTAGACGTCGATTTTCGGAATTTTTGCCTTCTTAAGGATGCGATAGGGATCAAAAAAGGTAGTAGTTAGAGACTGCTAACTTTGATGAATAAGCTGGGTATGGTCGCATTCTCAGATCAAGATCCACGATCTTTTGGTGTGGCCTGATCCTAACATGCGGTCTTCGCATTGCCGAGCGGTAGAGAAAAATTGAGTATTTTTGAAGAATTCAAGCGTGACGTCATCCATGTTGTGAGGTTGGTTAGAGTGGACTGTAGTCCTTACCGTTATGCTAGTATCCAGAGATACCGCTTTGAAGTCCCACCAATAACCTACTGAAATCTTTATCCCATGCACATCTGCTTTTGGCTGTGCAATCTACTTTTCTCTCTGAGAGATCCTGCGAGGAACATGTGCAAGATGTACGCAAGGACCCCACCACTCTCTACCAACCACAAGATCTCACAAATGTTCCTCCATGTGTACAAGGAAAAAAAAACTCAGTCACGGTCATTCGGTATGACTTGTCAGAGGGGTTCAACTCATGAGGCATCCTTCATAAAAATTTTTCCGATAACCGAGACTGCGGAGAAGCATGGCAGTTGTCAGTTAGGTGGAGCCTAGAGAGGTTGCCAACTTACGGTGGTTACGTTCGGCTGCGCCTCAAGAAGCTTGAGTAAAGGGCCGTCATTCTGTGCTGGTGGCCGACCTATACATTGCCTACTTCCGAGTTGAATAAGTCCAGCCTGGAAGCGCTGATGCAAAAGGAACTCTCTGCTATGGCAAGCGATATCCTTCCTCAAGACAACGTAAGTGTTAGCTTCCTCGACTATGGCGGAGTTGCCCTACAGGAACTCATAATATGGGATAGGTCGAGAAGTACCTCGATCTCTGAGGTATTTTTAAGCTTTGAAAACTTCCACGGAGCCATGATATACCCATTTTCAGAAACCCAGGAGACAGTCTCCACTAATCAGAGATAAAAACATTCAAAATGATTTTTGGTCTTTTTCTAGAATAGTTCAAACAAAGTGTCGCAGGACTTTTCGAACAACCTAATATGTACCCATATATGCATGCAGCATCACGGCCGCTTCATACCAATCCCTTCGCTTCATAATTTGCTTAGCAAATGAATGAATACGAGCGTCAGGAACGGTCGTCCATTTGTGGGCGGGCGGGCGTGGCGGGCGTTTGGGACGTAAAGTTGTGGCTTGATAGGGCCCTTATAAGGGCACCTTCCTCGGGGAAACCGCTATGCAGCGCCTGCCCAGGGTCGCGGAATTCTATCCTGGGGAGTATTGATCCTAGTCGTCTTGGGGGATTTATCGTGCCAACTGCCTTACTTGTCTTCGCTAGTAACGCACTCCTGAAAGTCTTCTGCTCAAGAAGGGTGCTATTCGTGATTAGTAGCTCAAAGTATTATGGAAGCGGATTTGAAGCCAAGTTCAAAATACGGGTCCGAAAAAAAAGTGGGTGATCGACGGCAGCAGTGATCCTAAAACAAACGTGAAGCCAAATAAATGATTTCACCTAATAACATTGTTTTGCAGAAGTAAATATAATTCGACATCATGCTGAGGTTTACAGCTGGAGCACCTGGATCAATGACCTGCGCAAAATTTGAACTTACTCCCTTCGAACACATCAATCCTCTGTTTTTCTAAGCGCTATGTCGTCTGAATGCCATTAGTGGTTGGTATAAATGTTGTTACCTCACACATTACAGCTTCTAATGAACATGAAGTGGCTCACCCACCTTGGAATCCATTCCCTTGGTGGAGCCCTTCATCCTGGCTCGACAAATGTTTCTTCCACATTATGCTCTGGCCCGCTGTTTATACCTGTTTGCGTTACACGGTTTCGCAACAAGACCATGCGCAAAAAATCAAGTTGCTCGTAACCAGTCTTTTTTTCACCTTATTTCGAGAAAGTGGAGCAGTAATAAGGCGAAAACTGGTCGTTACTGGTTTTACGGCCGGACAGTCATCGATGCCTTGTTTTCGGACAGACTCTTTAATCGAATGAACGTGCCGGAAATAGCAAGGTGGGTTTTGAAGAGGATAATGTCTGTACGAATAAGCGTGAACATGTAAACTGAGCTGCACCTCATGGTTGTTCCACTTTTTGAGCTCACTATCAGGTCAAATGCTAGCTTTGGTCAGAATTCCGTGCATAGTATTGAGCTGATCCCTTAAAAACGAACATTCCTAGACTGGCGTGAAAACCTGTAGCGTGCGCAAATAGCACCTGTATGTAGAATGTGCTTGGTCATAAGAGGATCCCCATTCTGAAGCTTCTAAAAGGATATCCTTTTTTGCAGAGTTTCTTTTTTGTTTCGATGAAAATCTGAAAAACTAGTTTTTAGTCGAAGTGCTTTCTTTCTGTGACCCATTTTGAGCGCCAGATTACCATCTTTTGTCACAATTTTTCTCCCACAGAATCCTGCAGTTTATGAACTTGCAATCCTAAAGAAAGGACCTATCAATCAAGCCTCCACTGACACACAATAAAAAATGGCTCTCTGGAACTCTGAACATCGTTCAGGAGATGTGTTCCTGTTGATGTCAATAATGAGGAAAGAAATGTCCCGAAAAAATCTGAGAAAAAAAGGCGCCACGTCTATGACGACTTCAGCTCTGAGGGTCAGTCAGCAGCATAGGTATGCAGGGGGGGGCAAAGAAAAGTCACTTTTCTTCCTTGACTTTCGAGGCGCTATAAGTTACACTTTATAAATTCTGATCGGACATTTCTACCACCATATTAAAGAGCATATACTATCATGATACTCCGCCACAGCCTTCTGGAGGAGCGCCATCGAGAGATTCTGCCACGCGACCGTGAGTGGGTACCTGAGTTCAGCGAGATAGTTGATTTCTCCGCCACTGTAGACCACCCTATTGAACTCCGCCCGAACCGGGTAATTGAGGGGTTTCAGGTGACCTGCTTAGATATTCCATCTTCTTCAGGTACTCAACGCCCTTCCATTCCAAGTAGGCGAGAGTTTTTCCAACGCCCTTCGAATCCACGTGGTGTCGCCCAATCCTGTAGCAGTACAAAGTTTCCAAGAAGGTACGGGTGACGACATGGGAGGATATTCTTCTCGAGTTGCTTGATGTAACCGCCAGCGCTCACCTTCAGTCCGGGGTTCACGAAGAAAATATCGGTCTTTCCATTCCAGGTACTCAGGTCCATACCATCACCCGCGCCTTGGCGACTGCGGTGAAGATGATGTCCTAGACCGTGGCGACGTTGTCGGAGCTGCTCGATGTTGGAGGTCCAGATCGAGAGTACTGGTCTCCAGGTAGCTATCCATGGGTGACTCCATACTAGAAGTTTCGCAGCTGTTTGGAGGTGACATGAATTCCAAAGGTCTTCTCCAGTCAGGCTGCGACTGGAGATGACTTCTGTACATGAAGGTGATGGGCGAGAGCCAGCTCCTGCTTATCGAGGAACATCTTGGGTATCTTCCGCCCTGGTACTCGTATCCACGTCCTCTGTCTGGGCTGCGAAAACTTTGCTGATATGTGACTCGGTCGAAGTGACTTCCCCCCCCCTGTATATGTGTTGTTATGTCGTATCCGTGTATTCTGAAAGAGGAATAGGGCTACTCGTTTATCATCCTCTCGTCATGTTACATCTCAGGTATGCCTTGGGCAGCATTCGGACTTGTCGCGCTTCAACGCGCGTTGAAGCGCTACAGTCGACGAGCGTTGAAGCGCTACAAGTCTGAACGTTGCCTTATGCATTAATCAGCCAACGCTTTCGTAGCAGTAATACAGAGTAAACGCTTGGTCCCCAACAAAAAGTTGGAGGCTGGTGCTCATAACGAGCCATTGAAGGCGTCTGTGCACCCAGTTCAATGACGTTTGGCAATATATCAAGAAGGTCTATGAACGTATCATATTCTGGTCAACACTATTGCTCTTCACTCCAGATAACGCAGTAGGACCTCAGATGACTAAACGAGCGAGAGGGCAACGAAAATCAACCTCTTTCTTACAGTGATCATTTGAACAGTAGGTCCGAGAATCTGAGGCTGGAAAGTTTCTTAGCTCATGCCCCAGTTGGGAAAACAAGATGAACACAACGCTCTTCGTGCAAGGGCGTTACTTCAGAGCTTTGCTACAACCCTGCGAATTACTCTACCCTCCACAAAACACACGAGAACGCGGGAAAAGAGTCTAAATAAAGGGCCCTGCTCGCAAACTCTCAATTACAACCTTTCTGCTTCCCAGCAAATTAAATGTAACATCGTCTTGGATGAGTCTTCATGAGGGTGATATACATACCCTACTTTCGAATCGTAAAGCTGCACGTATGCAACCAGCTTCCACAGTAATCTGCGAAATTTGTCAGTGGCTCGCACCTCCACATGTGCAGGAGCAACTCTAACGAATTAATGTTATGCCAATGTTGCAGGAGGATAGAGAAGGTGGACAATGATCGGGAAACTGTAAGGGGAGCCTCGCCAGTCGCTCTTTGTATCTTGGGTTTATTTTATAAGCAAGACTCAGACGGTGAAGCTTCCCTGCAGTCATTCCTATTGAGAGCTTTTCGCAAGTAGAGTAAAGGTGATCATAGGGCCTTTCTCTCTATCTTCCATGACCTTCATAGTATTTCATCTGTTCCAACGTAATGGGAGTCGAAATTGAGAGAAGGTCAGACGAGCATTCAAGTCCTCCCTCATTTTGTGAAATTGTAGATTTCATCTATCCACACACGCACTCCCCCCCCCCTTTTCCCACCTTACCCGATTTTTCTTCTACCATTTCGCAGTTTTTCAAGCCTCTGATCCATTTTCGAGAAAATGCGCTGTTCAAAGAGCAGAACGAGGTCAAAAACACCTCATCGGGTCAAAATCGACAAAATTCTCTTGATGGAATCTGAGAAAATGTTTCATTTCGGTGACAGCTGGTAGATTTTGATGAATTTCAGTTGTGTTCGTTTGCTGCCGACTTTTAGTTCTAAACTTCAGATCAGGAATTTCGAATTTTGATCTTGTTTCCATCAATCTTATCTTTGACAGCAGAGTATACAGTTTTGATTACGACCCGTAGAAATGAGGGACACACGTAAGTTAACAAAAATCTACATCTGCCGTACTTAAAGGCAATTCCCGCGATCCTCCTTAATTGATCATGATCACCGGACGAGCGTAAGGTGGTCAAGATCAATTGTGAATTGCGAAAGGCGGCGATACACTGATAAGAGACGAGAGAGGCCAGAAAATGACGGGCGAGAGAGCGCAATGGCAGTCTCACAACGACACGGTCACTGGAGGCCGGCATGGGCCTATCGGGCGCCAATGGGCCTAAAACCTGAGCGCGCTGCGTTTTGCTTGCTGTTTTTCAACTTTTAAAAGCAGCATATCCTCTACTGTTGCCTGCTTGATCATCATGCACGTTTATGAGCCTAGCCTTAGTTTATCGCGGAACGTGCCTTTAAAGGCAGTTGGCACGGTAATGGTACTTAACTTAAAATGCTAGTAGCGCGCTAACTTATGGGAAAATGGCGAAAAAACCAAGTGAAGCGGTCGAAAATTGCGAAGAAAAGCCATCGCTCCTGCAAAGCATCTTCGATCTGATAAGGTTGTCCATTTGTAGGCGGGCGGCGTGGTGGGCGTTTGGGTCGGTATGTTGTAGCTTGATAGGACCCTTATAAGGGTACCTCCCTAGGAAAAACCGCTACGCAGCGCCTGCTCAGGGTCGCGGAAATCCGCCCTGCCAGGCGTATTATCAGTCCTACTCGTCCTTAGGTAATTAAGGTGCCAACTGCCTTTAATTGGTTTCGAGTTAACAGTTTTGTTTTGAGATGTATGAAAGTTTTCGTTATACTTCGTTCTTTATTAATTCTCGTTATCGTTATCGGTTATATGTTCCGGCTTCTTAAGAGCGCACAGAAGACAAAAAATTGAGCACCTTCCTCTGGTGACTATTGTGATCGTCCGCGTTCTAGGCCTAAGCCTTCGTGAGGTAAAAGCCGTAGAAGTGCCGCCTACAGTTCCACTCGCGAAACTAGTACATCCTGCATCTTTATAGGGAGGACTACGATATCCAGGGAGGGCATGGGAACACCAAATGAACCGCGGGTACAGCCTCTAACCGTCTGAGGCAGCATACAGTACCTTTCCGTCACGCGGCTTTGAATCCTTTAAGTAATCGCGGAATGAGCCTTTAGTCCTCTCAACGAAATGAAGAAGATATATGAAATTTTGTATAGGCAGTGCATACAGTTGATATCGTTGCAATCAGTCGGGGGGGGGGTCCCAGAAGGGATGGAATGACTCACCTGCGGCTTTTCCACCACTGGTTGTTTTCTTCCTAAACCGGTCACAACCCATTCACATTGGCAGAGCAGAGCAGCCGGAAGCGGGCTCATTTCGCCCCTTTTGATGCCGCCCCGTCTGACTGCTACTTACCAACTGAATTCGTTGTTATTGTCCATTGCCCGTATGTCATCGATGGTTCCTAAGTCGCTGGACACGTTTGACCGCATTCTTGAGGTCACTTTTCAACTCGAACTGGTAGCGAAAGCAGTTCAACCTGAGACCTCCCAAAACCCCAAAGGAGGTTGGGCAGTCTACATCTTATAAAGCAGTGTAGATCAAGCATTACAACTGAAGGAATGCCGCTTGAGAGTTCGTGGGTGCCGAAAAGAGGGCATGCAACATGGTCAGTATTGGGGCGGAAAACAACTACTGGTTCCGCGGCAGATGTTCATTAGCAGGAGCGGGGATCATGTATTAGAAAAGTAAAGTTTTCGCCTTTAATCAGTCTCTTTTTGGGGTGCAGAATTCATTCTCCCATTCAGGATCGTAGTACCTTATCAAGGGCAGTAGGCGGTGCAGTGACAAGTGCCGCGCTTACCACTCGCGCAATCCTGGCTAGGCCTTCAACCCTCCGGGGACGGTAAATTGGTACCAGATTCGTCTGGGAGGATAAGAACACTGACTTGTACATCGGCTGGCCCCCGCAAGTCATTGTATAGGCCACATCGCATTCAATAAGCCACTACGATTCTGAATGGAAGTAGAATGCGTGCCGCATCCCACAAAGGGATTGATCAACGGCGAAGACTTCCTTTTCTATTAGTATCTTATCAAATGCGATAGGCCGATGCAGGGGCAGCCGATGTACAATGCAGCGTTCTTGTCCTCCCAGACAAATCTGGTACCATTTAGCCGTCTCCGGAGAGCAGAAGGTTCAGTTGGCCCAGGCCGGAGGCAAAGCTATCGAATTAAATCTTAAGTCTAAGTTGCACTGGACTGACATAATGCATTTTGGGCAGTATAAAATAAGTATAAATAGGTAGGTGTAGGTACAAGTACAATTATAGTATGCTTAATAAGATTGTACATGATCTTGGAGAGCTTCGCTTTCGCCTCGAAACGATACGGCGAAAAAAGTGGAATTCGAAGCCGAACAAGCGGATGTGGCGCACGTCCAATTTTGCTAGAGTGCGCTAGTTCGCATCTCAAACAAACTCAGCACCATCTTGTGCTCGACCTAATTTTTTTCTGCGACAGCCTTGATGCTGTTTTCTTTGGCTTATTGAAGGGTGTTCGAGCTTCGCGAATTGGAGATACTCAAGTGTCTCCGAAAGCATTACTCTTGAGTTGTCCCGGGTTTCCGGAAGACTCTAACTCTTTTTGAATATTGTTTCTCCGAATTTTCTTTTGTTTATTCACTCAGCGTTGTACTCATTATTACTACCGAGTATATCGATGGTGAATGGCTTGATGCCT
>MU913518.1:0-13869 GCA_036418165.1 Cooperia oncophora | reverse complement strand
GTCGCACGGTGCTTTCTCCAACACTATTGGGCCCCCACACCTGGTTAATTTGTCGAGCTGTCTCGACTGCGGATTGACCCAATTTGTAGTTGAAGAAAAATATCGTCCGAAGTTGCTCTTTTGACATGCTTCAAAAAGTCTTGGGAAAAGGGGGTTTATCAAGCAATGGTGAAACGGCAATTATACCATCAGATAGCGCAAAGAATTCTCTTCAGGATGTACTACTGAGACGCAAGGGAGAATGAGTTTTTAATCAGCAATGAATGTACAAAAATAGTAACACAAAACGCTGAGAACTTTCCGGACAACCTAATATGTATCAATTGTTGGTAGCGCTCTTGTCTACGCTCCAGTCCGTCTCCACTGTTTGTGGTACACTTCACATGGAGTATGTGGAAGCTCTAACTGCCTAGACCTGCTAAGCGAGATACCCAACGATAGAATTTCTAGCCCTTACGTCATCACCGCCGTCATTCCATCATCAAATGAAAGAAAAAAGTGACGTTTCACACTCGCTAACATCGGGAATGAAAAAATGCAGCAATGAAAGAGTTCGCTGACATCAAAGCTTGCAGCTGGACTATTTTTGAGGCGCCTCCCCTCCTCTTACAGTGAGCACTAACCATGAGGAACCCTTTCAACACTGCTTGGTTCAAAACGATCGGGTTGAGTAGTAGTCATCGCCGATCACTGCACATCCGACTAGTGAATATCGCGTGTCTCTACTTCATGCCAATCCAAGTGTAGGAGCTTGAAAAGGTGAAAGGAAATTTTGAGCTCAGAATGACGTCAGTAAGCTTGATTTCTTCAAGTTGTATTATTCTAACAGGACGATGAATGACAAAAGGGGTATACAGAAAAAGTCGGGAGCGCACCTGATTGGGGGCCATGTAGTAGGCGCCTGGTCCATTCTGCCAACGACGAGTTAGGCTTCGAGCGCAGGTGACCGGAGCTGTTCAGAAATAGTGTACACACATAGAGAACAATGGCTCTCAAAGCGCTGAAAGTCATGATAGAACGTGTGGAGTGCGAAGGGATGGGCGTTCTCAAAGGGGGGGGGGGGCGAGGACTGCGGCATTGTGAGCCTCTCATCATACGTGAAAAGTTGGAATGTAAGGACACAGTGATTACAGAACACCATGGAGACGACAGACCGCTGAGAAGACCAGAAAACCTGGAACCTCTCCCAGACAGTCTGGTGTTAAAGCTTAAGTAAATTTCCTCCATATAGAAGAGTCTTCATAGGACTCCTTCTCATGTTTCGAATGAGTATTGTGCTAGTGCTGCGGCGTATACTCACTATGCCTGTAAGCGGCAGCGGTCTAATCGGCAACGACCGGGGAATACCGGCAGCTGAAAAAGGACCTTTTGATTTGCTAGAAGAGTGCGATACAAGCTGTGCACTGTGAATTTCTACCAACTGATACTATACAGGAGACGTCTACCCTTTCCCTTAACAGCTTGATGGCATAGTCACCAACGTAAAGGAAGAACTAGACTTGAACTGATCTTTTGTGGTCTTACGTCTCGATGGTGAAAAAGAGGACTTCTGGATGGATCGATCTTTCGCTTCCGCCGTAAGCCTGACTCGGACCGACTTCTTCCCGGTTCACTGCAGCTCACTTTGCTGAGAAAAAATTTAAGGCTGGCCAGTAAGATCTCAATACTAACGTCTTTGTTTTCATCGACAAGAAGTCAGGCTTTCTACAAGAGAGGCATCATTAGTATCTTATCAAATGCGATAGGCCGATGCAGGGGCAGCCGATGTACAATGCAGCGTTCTTATCCTCCCAGACAAATCTGGTACCATTTAGCCGTCTCCGGAGAGTAGAAGGTTTAGTTGGCCTAGGCCGGAGGCAAAGCTATCGAATTAAAGTCCTAAGTCTAAGTTGCACTGGACCGACATAATGCATTTTGGGCAGTATAAAATGAGTATAAATAGGTAGGTGTAGGTACAAGTACAATTGAAGTATGCTTAATAAGGATTGTACATGATCTTGGAGAGCTTCGCTTTCGCCTCGAAACGATACGGCGAAAAAAGTGGAATTCGAAGCCGAACAAGCGGATGTGGCGCACGTCCAATTTTGCTAGAGTGCGCTAGTTCGCATCTCAAACAAACTCAGCACCATCTTGTGCTCGACCTAATTTTTTTCTGCGACAGCCTTGATGCTGTTTTCTTTGGCTTATTGAAGGGTGTTCGAGCTTCGCGAATTGGAGATACTCAAGTGTCTCCGAAAGCATTACTCTTGAGTTGTCCCGGGTTTCCGGAAGACTCTAACTCTTTTTGAATATTGTTTCTCCGAATTTTCTTTTGTTTATTCACTCAGCGTTGTACTCATTATTACTACCGAGTATATCGATGGTGAATGGCTTGATGCCTCTCTTGTAGAATACCTGGGACTTCTTGTCGATGAAAACAAAGACGTTAGTATTGAGATCTTACTGGCCAGCCTTAAATTTTTTCTCAGCAAAGTGAGCTGCAGTGAACCGGGAAGAAGTCGGTCCGAGTCAGGCTTACGGCGGAAGCGAAAGATCGATCCATCCAGAAGTCCTCTTTTTCACCATCGAGACGTAAGACCACAAAAGATCAGTTCAAGTCTAGTTCTTCCTATACGTTGGTGACTATGCCATCAAGCTGTTAAGAGAAAGGGTAGACGTCTCCTGTATAGTATCAGTTGGTAGAAATTCACAGTGCACAGCTTGTATCGCACTCCTCTAGCAAATCAAAAGGTCCTTTTTCAGCTGCCGGTATTCCCCGGTCGTTGCCGATTAGACCGCTGCCGCTTACAGGCATAGTGAGTATACGCCGCAGCACTAGCACAATACTCATTCGAAACATGAGAAGGAGCCCTATGAAGACTCTTCTATATGGAGGAAATTTGTCGTGTTGGAAATAATGGAGAAATGCACTCGTTCTAACGTACTTCAGCGGAGCCATATGCACCAGCGCTGTGTCCTTACCTTCCAACTGTTTCACGTAATGATGAGAGGCCTCACAATGCCGAGTCCGTCTCGCCCCCCCCCCTTTTGAGAACGCCCATCCCTTCGCACTCCACACGTTCTATCATGACTTTCAGCGCTTTTAAGAGCCATTGTTCTCTATGTGTGTACACTATTTCTGAACGGCTCCGGTTACCTGCGTCGGAAGCCTAACTCGTCGTTGAGCAAGATATGTGACCTAGGCGCTAGCGTACGTGGCCCCATTCCAGGGTGCGCTCCCGCTTTTTCTGTTACCCTTTGTCATCATCGTCCTGTTGATGAATAATCACAACGTTGGAAAATTGAACAAGCTTGACTGACGTCATTCTGAGGCTTCGAAAATTTCCTTTCACCTTTTGCGAAGTGCCTGACACTTGGATTGGCATTGAATTTGAGACACGCGATAGTTCCACTGATGTCGGATGTTGGGCAGTGATGCGGCGATGACTACTACTCAACCCGATCCTTTTGAACCAAGCAGTGTTGAAAGGGTTCCTCATGGTTAGTGCTCACTGTAAGAGGAGGGGAGGCGCCTCAAAAATAGTCCAGCTGCAAGCTTTGTTGTCAGCGAACTCTTTCATTGCTGCATTTTTTCCATTCCCGATGTTAGCGAGTGTGAAACGTCACTTTTTTCTTTCATTTGATGATGGAATGACGGCGGTGATGACGTAAGGGCTAGAAATTCTATCGTTGGTATCTCGCTTAGCAGGTCTAGGCAGTTAGAGCTTCCACATACTCCATGTTGAAGTGTACCTAACATAAGATTGAGACGGTACTGGAGCGTAGACAAGAGCGCTACCAACAATTGATGCGTATTAGGTTGTCCGGGAAGTTATCAGCGTTTTGTATTACTACTTTTGTACATTCACTGCTGATCAAAAAACTCATTCCTCCCTTGCGTCTCAGTAGTACATCCTGAAGAGAATTTCTTTGCGCTATCTGATGGTATAATTGCCGTTTCACCATTGCTTGACAAACCCCCTTTTCCCAAGACTTTTTGAAGCATGTCAAAAGAGCAGGACGCATTTTTCTTCAACTACAAATTGGGATGCAATTCGCAGTTAAGAAGCTCCAATTAATGATGTGGAGGCCCAATAGTGTTGGAGAAAGCACCGTGCGACAATGGTTCGACAAATTTCGTTCTGGAGATTTCAGCCTTGAAGATGAACCTCGTAGCGGTCGACCTAAAGCAATACCTGACGAGGATTTGAAGGCGTTTGTGGAGGCTGACCCATCCCAAACAGTTCGAGAGATTGCAGAAAAGCTAGGCGTTGGCAAATCCACTGTTGCGGATGGTCTGAAACGCATTGGGAAGGTGAAAAAACTCGAACCACCGAGGCAATGTCCAAAGCACCACACTGACCACCAGGATAAAGTCTTTGCCGCTGATCAATCCCTTTGGGTTATGCGGCACGCATTTTACTTCCATGCAGAATCGTAGAGACTTATTGAACGCGATATGGCTTGCGGGGGCCAGCCGCTGTACAGGTGAGGGTTCTTATCCTCCCAGAGAAACCTGGTACCAATTCACCGTTCCGGGAGGATAGAAGGGCTTGCGGCCTGGGTGGGAGTCGACCAGGGATTTGAACCCAGGACCGCGCGAGTGGTAAGCGCGCCACTTCTCTCTACATTACCTCCGCCTCATCGAGCAGTATGATGCCAGTGAGATATGATCTCTGATTCTGAGACGGAATCGAGATTCTTCGAAGTCATTCTGGGTGAAGTCACAGGTTTGAACTGGGCAAATTCAACCATTAATCGTTGAATACATTTAAGGTTACTGAAATTACGTTCTACTTTGAATATTGCATCAGGCAACAGGGAGTGGCAGTTGAATAGCATGAGGAGAGAACTTCTCAATTTCTTGGTTAGAGGTTTCCGAAATCTGCAATGCGGATGTACCTAGAAGGACTTTTGTAGGTAGGCTCTGACGATACCGTTCTATTGAAATAAGAGGTCGATCATTACCAGAAAGAAACAGTCCAAATCTAATTTTTTTAGGGTTTTCGTCGGAAGGGTTGCACATTGTACTAAAGCTAGTTTTTAGTAGTATCGTGCTCACCACCGAGAAAGCGTGCTCTTAGATCACGTTGGGTTTCGGCCGTCACAACTCTAATCGTTCCGTTTAGGTCGATGCTGCTTTTAGAACTGTGAGCAAATAGCGCTGGCTATGGCTTGACTTATGACCCTAACATATAGCGCTGACTATACTGGATGGCTAACTCTGCACGCGGGAGAATTCAGTGGGAACGTAATGATGTCACAACATTTTTTGCGCGGGTACGAGCTCACCACTTATGGGCTCAGAACCCCAAATTCCATGTCATTCTTCTATGAAGGAGCTATCTCACTGCTGTCATCCTCCTGTACCCAAGGTGCTCTGCCGAGATACAGCTGGCGTTTCAGAAAATCTTTTTCGCAGCGCCGCGCAGAATTGGAATATAGAGCCGTGGTGCAGCCAGTATGTGGATTATAGTGTGCCGTTGATCGAGAGGCTGCTCCCCTTGTGCCCGTGACAGTTTCGTCGACCGGCACGTATCTTAGTTTCATTTGAAATTTGCTGGCTCATTCACCATCGGTGAGGGCCTATGAAATAAGTTGCGAGGCCCCGCAGATAAACAATTCGGTGGTTTTAACCTGTGTTCTCTCCCAGGCAAATCTGGTTCCAAATTACCATCCCGGGAGATGGAAGTTCTGACCAACCTGAGGCTGGCCGATCCGTAATTCAAAGGTAATACCGCGATCATTCGCCATCACAGGTAGTGGATTGGGGGTTCTTATATAGACGATAAGGTTCTGAGTAACTCAATAGTGAAGAAAAAAAGCAGGAAAAAAACTTGTCAACTGCCCTAGGTAGAACCCCATTATTCTAGCTTGTACGCGCACAATTAACTCCATCTCCACACAACGACCCTATCCGCACACCCAGTTTCTCCGATATGAACTCTACGATCGTGCAAGTGACCATTTTTCATGCTTTTTCGTCCTGCAGCTTCGTTTTTCGTTGAAGAGCGGGTCTTAAGAGCGGAGTCTGGAGGCGGAGTCACTGGAAAAAAGGAGGTGTCACTGGAACCTATATTGCGCTATTGCGCCCTTCCCTTACTATTATTGGCCGCGAAACCATACAAGGTCGGCTGTCGCGGACCATACTACTCTCCTGACGCCATATTTGAACTTCTGTAGCCTGACGGACCGTCCCTTTGACCACCGTATCCTGCGCGTGGCAAGCCACTTGCTACTACACCACCTCCGCTCCAGTTCGTTAGCTGGTCGATTCAGCAGGAGTTCCACATAGTGTATGTTTTTTTGTATTCTTTTTCTTTTCTTTTCGTTCTTTTTTAGTCCCGACCTGATTATGGTATCAAGGAATACGCACCAGGAGTGCATATAATAAATAAATAATGTGACGTTGCGTAAATATGGACCTGTTCGATCACTTCCTAGTTCTCGAAATCTCGAAAAGCTTGAATTTGTGACGTGAAACAGTTTTTGTTGCAGTTGGGGGGGGGGGGGTGGGAGGCATACTTGATTGCTGATCTTGTGCGCTGCCCCTTCCTATAGCGTTTTGTTACATCTCTCGCAAGCACTTTTCGTCCGTGATCGCCGCCTTGATTACGTCTTCGCTGCGGTTGCTGTAGCAGTTCACGAACTGGGTTTGGCGCTGCGCCAAAACGTTCTCCACCAGTTGCTGTCGCGTGTCGCCCTCAAAAAGTGGTGTATCACTAAGTGGCACCGCGCCAAATCCGGCCTCTCAGAGAGGCCCCGGCTCCGCAGCGGATAATACTGTATATCCAGAAACTCCAGCGAATTCGTGCCTCATTTGCTTAGGCCAAAGACTTGCACATAACTCCAAGGGAGCTCAAATGAAAAACTCAGTAAATAGATACTCAATGATTCCACCCTGTTTCAACCTCAAGCTGGACTTGAGTGAGTCTCCTGTATAAAACAATATGAAAGTTTCTTCACCTCAGTGTGAGCTACCCATTGGTCACGACAACCTCTTCAAATTCTCCTACTGCATTGGTTCAGATAATATGTGATATTATATTTCCCATCTTAATTATGAAAGGTTCACAGGTGGTAGAGGCAAGTTTTATGGGAGCTGTACCACAATGCGCATTTCTTAAGCTTAACTCAGACTTGCTTTTCAGGCCTGCCAGACAATCTCTCATAAATGTTTAATCAATCTCCTCGGCGAATTAGTCGAATTGATCCAGAACGCCGTTTCGGGAAGCCTATTTCATCCAAATACTTCCGGAGAGCGATCCTAGTTTTTAGACGACTACCCAACGAGCGAAACTTGACTTTTATGGGCAATCTAGGATACGGAGCTCAGTAACAAATAAAGGGCACATTGATGGAGTGAATCATCTTGGGGTTCCGCGCAACTTGCAATTTTCCTTGTGGCTTGTACACCTTGAAAAAAGCCAGAGCCATTTTCTAGGAATTTTTACGATTCATTTTTGGTGATATTACACGTTGATTCGAAATTTGACTCCCAAACCCTCGGTTAATGGTGGAACTTGTTATCAACACCTCCCTCTGTTCTCTGTTTATTGATCATATGTCTTGCTTATTTATTATCGGTTAGTTTAGCAAGCTGAACACAGCGTAGTTATTTTGAACAATGTAGTAAATATATAACAAGTATGAAATGGGGACGCAGCCAGTGGGAGCCAGTGGAAGGCTTGGATGTTGAAGGGCAGTGGCCCACCACTGCAAGTCGCGAGAGTAGCAGAGCGGCTCTGGATACCATTTTTGTAGGTCCGTCAACTCCACCAAGGTCCACCTGATCTTCCCAGTGTGAGGCGCGGGTGGTGGAATAGAAGGGAAAAATCGTTCAAAGTCAGAAAAAAAATTAGCATTTACAACTGGATTTCTAATATGAACAACGGAACGATATAGGTTAAGGCACTGATAGAGAAATGAACGCTAATTAGCTACAAAAGAGAAAGTAATTGCACAGACAGATGCTTACAACACCTAACATGCGGACGGTAAACATCTAACAATGAAAAGAAACATTAATGCATCTGTCTCTAGGTTAAAGTGCTCAACTACTGGGTTAGCACATAAGTAATGGCGTTTTTTTCAACTGAAAATTTTGTTCCAAAAGTGAAATGTTTTGCAAGCAAGCTTGATATCATCTGATAGGAAACTTCTCGTAGTATAAGAATATCAAAGCTTCGGTTGAGGGATATAGTTTTTGTGAATTTTTTAGTCGTTGAAGTTGGAAGTGAAGTCGGCGAAAATTAGCATCTTCGACAACTGCCTCTATTTACGTCTACTCGAAGTGCTAAAATCGCTTAAGCTGCTCCATACATTTGGAAAAGGTTGAGCTAGAAGTCTCAGCAAGGGAATCTCAATAGGACGCTTTGGAACTAATTTCAAGAATTTCAAAGTTGGCAACCTTCACCTCGCCGATATTGGGCAGGCTCACGTCTGTTCCACCTGAAATTTTATGCTAATAGTTGAATGTTTCGCTGATATGTTTTGCATGTTCTGATAGCAAATTTCGTGCTCTATAACACTGCAAAAGTAATCTGTTCTCCAAAGCTGTTTACTTTCTGTTAATTTCAGGTTATCATTACGGAACGTGAATTCGATGAGAATTAGCGTTCTGGAAGCCTCAAAGCTCCTAGAAGCAGCTCAATAGAATCGCCATGGTTTGAATAAGGGCAGATGTTTAGGACGGCTCATAAGTGATTCTGGAAAAAAGCACAACCGACAACGTTGATGCAGATCCGGTCGACCCGTACCTCACGATTTTTTTTTTTTTCCTTAGTAAACTTCCGAACAAAGTATTTACAACACTATAAAAAAATATAGATATTTACAATAAACTAGTCAATGATATATTCCGCCATTGTTTCTTACAACCTCCTCCCGCCGATCAGCCAGCTGTTCAATGCTGATGCCTACCGACCTGACATTCCCATATTACCAACCCCAAAAACAAGAAATTAAAGGGTTTTTAAAATAACTGCACCGCATTTTTTATAGAGCACGAAATTTGCTATCAGAGCATACAAAACACATTAGCGAAACATTCAACTATTAGTATAAAATTCGTGGGAATCGGGAACGCTAATTCTCATCGACCTCACGTTCCGTAATGATAACCTAAAATTAACAAAAGAAATTTGCTATCAGAACATGCAAAACATATCAGCGAAACATTCAACTATTAGCATAAAATTTCAGGTGGAACAGACGTGAGCCTGCCCAATATCGGCGAGGTGAAGGTTGCCAACTTTGAAATTCTTGAAATTAGTTCCAAAGCGTCCTATTGAGATTCCCTTGCTGAGACTTCTAGCTCAACCTTTTCCAAATGTATGGAGCAGCTTAAGCGATTTTAGCACTTCGAGTAGACGTAAATAGAGGCAGTTGTCGAAGGTGCTAATTTTCGCCGACTTCACTTTCAACTTCAACGACTAAAAAATTCACAAAAATTATTCCCTCAACCGAAGCTGTTTTGATATTCTTATACTACGAGAAGTTTCCTTTCACTTTTGGATCAAAATCTTTAATAGAAAAAACGCCATTACTTATGTGCCAACCCAATACATAGTGCCCTACCCTACTACCAAGCCTGTCCTTTGAGAATCTTATTGACCTCATTTCTGAAAGATTTGGATGATTTCGAGATAACTACATCGGCTGATAGGTTGTTCCAAAATGGTATAACCTTTGCGAAAAGCTATTTTATAAATGTTTGTACGAGCTTTCTCTCTTAGCAGCTTAAAGACAGCGCCCGTGATCTCCTTTCACCGGTTTTAGAGCTCAGAACCATTAGGTCATGCTGTAAGTACAATGCTAAAGAAGAAAAAAGCAAAAGAAACCGTTGAAAATGCCCTAAAAAGACCTCATGTACGGGATTGAAAATGGACGAGTTAATCAAACTTTGGGCGAGTTCTCTGAATCTAATCGCCACTTGCTGCGACTCATTCTCTGAGGCATATTCGATAAGATTAGCAATTATCACCGCTAACGAATCTTGGTAATGAAAAAATGATCGAACTTGTTGACTAAGCTTATCGTTGCTGAGTTGTCGTGCTTTTATCAAGCGCTCTTGAGCCGCGATAAAGGGGTATTCTGTGACCTTAAGCTCCGCCATCTTGTACTCTAAAGGATTTCTGCACCTTGGTTGATCGCGAACGCTGTCTTTAAGGCAATGCCCTCGTGTTACGCATATAGTTGGGGATTTTCTAAAAAGTTGGTCGAAGAGGACATCATCGATCTCACCACTAGCTTGAATAGTAGCTTCGGATAGTACATCGAAGTCTATAACCTTTCTCCTCCTCATTAGGAACTAGGTAGTCTGGGCGTCTTCATAGGGAATATGAATCATGCCTGCTCGCGCAAATATTCTCTCAGTAAACTTGATTTGTACCTATTCTGTCTGTTCTACTAAGCACCGAGTTTATGGTGATCAAACTTGTGAGCAGTACTCCAGAAGTGGTCTAACATAAGCCTTAAAAAGCACGAACTGTGTTCTTATGTGTCTATTAAAAAAATTCCCGAAGAATCACACTCTGATCGGCGATTTAACGGCAATTAATCGGGGTCTTACTACATATCTTGCCGAAGAGATAAAGTTTATCTGTGCTTTCTTCACCAAGATCAGCCTAATCAACAGCCTCTTTAGTCTATTATTCATTAGTAGAATTCATTATTGTTAGCACAGTGCCCTAATTGGTTTTGAGTTCACCTAAAGTTCCATAAAAGTCTTCGAGACTCGTTTGTACCTCATCAGGGGTCACTTAAGTTATGAAAGTGGATTTCCGTGAGCGTCTATGAGAGGCAAGAAAAAACTGAAATCTACGACAATGAACTCTGATGCCATTCATCGCGGATTTCAAGTGAATGACGAAGACCGCGGCGAGAGATGAGAGAGAACACGCACTGGTATCTCCAATGGGCTTCCACGATTCTCGACGTTCGTTGAGGTATGATTGAAAGCCGCGATCGCAATGACGTTTTTCCTCGCTGAGTGTTCAATAAAAGTCGCCCGGAGAGACGCAAGTATCTCCGGCACAAATCAACCTGTTCCTTTTCTTTCTCATCGAGAATTCCGTACTCGCTGTGGCGTAGTCTGTCAGATAGATGTTAATCAATTCTCTTAAGACACATGGTACGCTCAAACACATGTACGGTGTTGAGACGTCAGCCCCCCCCCAACCAGCTTCGATGTGTCGTGGTCCCGCGCCCCACACTCGCGGGAGGGAGATACGGACCAGGAGCCGTGAAACATCCGTAAATTTCTTGAAACACGCTAATTCTCCAGCTCCGCTTATACTTTTGCGGCGCAGATTCCGTCGCTTCAATACATCGTCGTAAGCACCGCGTTCGCTTGCGACTCCTGGCACTTCTGCAAGTCCTTTAATTGCGCTCTCAAATACAAGTAAAACGCAATTTCCTGATGCGGATAACATTGGAGGTGCTAAAATAAGAACAGAAGATGATGACGAGGGCCAGAACTCAAGAGCAACTCGGCTGCATCTGCAGTATCCATCAGAGGCCGCGCATTCCCCAAAAACATGAGAATAAAAATCCAAGCGTCCCACTCGTTTATTCTAAGTATTTCTATGGCTTTGGCGCCGGATTCGCGCCGGATCGTAGAAATTTACAGGCGATTTCAACTAATTTGCCTTTCCTTGATTTTTTCATTTTTGTTTTATTTACATTTACATCGCTGTGCTTCATTTCTAGCCTGTGTCATCTTCATCTCCTTGTACATGGATTTTGAAGCATGAGCAACACCTAAAATTTTATTCGCATTGAAACCTGCGTGTGGCTTTTATTAAACCTAATGCCGTTTTATTTCATGTTTCGTGGAAATACGCGGCCTCCGAGGGATGTTGCAGAAGTGGCACAGTTGCTTTCAAGTTCTGACCCTCGTCATCATCTTCTGTTCTTATTTTGCAGCACCTCCAATGTTATCCGCATCAGGAAATTTTGCGTTTACGTGTAGTTGAAGCACGCAATCAAAGAGAAAGTGCTAAGGGCGCACGGCGACACGCGCGCGTTACGACTGATCGTATGAAGAGAACGGAATCTGCGCCGCAAAAAGGATTGGGGGAGACATGAGAACGACGTTCACGGCCGGCGTATGTACCATTCCTGGCATAAGTTGGGGGGGGGACGCCGGACACACCGACAGGTCTTTGAAGAATAAAGTTTTTCGTCATGGAATCGAGTCTTTGTGGGATGCGGTACGCATTCTACCTTCATTCAGAATCGTATAGGCCTTGTTGATGCGATGTGGCACATAAAATGACTTGCGGGCGCCAGCCGATGTACATGTCAGTGTTCTTATTCTCCCAGGCAAATCTGGTACCAGCGCCATTTGTCACTGCACTACCTCGTGCAATAATAAATGGCTTCTTATCTAGGTGTAGACCAGAAGTAATGGGTTATAGGTGAACATTTGATATTCTGCAAAAGGCCTCTATTTTGCACAAAGCCTGGCTCTCGCAAAGAACTCTTTGTGGCGTATATTCGAGCACTCGAAGTCTAGCAGCGGCTTGGTCTTTAGCATTAGCTCTCCTTTCTCTCAGTATCTATTTCCTCCTCTTACATCGAGAGATACTTCCAAGGATTTTAGCCGATTTTCACCGGATTTTTTTAGTAATTTCCTCGCTAAGTATGGGTATGATGAGCGGGCTTTGCTTGCTAAGACTCAAGAACGGTTACGTTGCTCAAAGACGGCCGTTCTGGGCTGGCACTGGTTGAGCTGGTCATAGAATTCTCGGCGCCACTACTATATGGCATGTCGCATTGTTGGTTCGCATCACTGTCAACAGGGCAAAATTGGTTCCAGCCAATCGAGGTGATTTTCAGCGCACTTTCGACATAGTCTTTTTATGAATTTTGGTAGATTCTTTGCATAAAAACCAGAGGAATCTCAGGTTTTTGGGTTATCGTGACTGATTGATTATTGATTGCAACCGTGATTCTTTCGATTGTATATGAGTTCCTCAAGACTTTTCTTCTTGTTGGCCCACTCAGATATTGTGCAAAATGCACGGTACCTTGAAATTGGGCTACTCGGTGATTAGTTTTGCATCGGACAAGACGGTGTCTCGGTGGCATGCCGACATAAGTTGGGCAGAGCAGACTGAGTTCCAAAATTTGTTTTTTCCTCTTAGAAAAAATGCAGCAGGGCCTCTCCTGTTATTTCGTTCGAGCATTTCCCAGTGCACTATACCTTCCCAGTCCCACCAAACGCAGATCATTCTCTTTTTTGGGTGGAGATCCTGCTTGACTCTAGGCTTCGGCGTGTCTCCTGGTGGCACCCACTCCTTTCTTTGCTTCATATTGACGTACAGACACCATTTCTCATCCCCCGTCACGATTCGGTACAAAAAGCGCTGTTTATGACCGCGTGTTGCTCGATGGCGGGCGAGGTGTTGAGCAGCGATTTGAAGACGATTTTCTTTGTTGATTTCGCTAAGCTCGTGAGGCACCCAGGCTCCGAGTTTTTGGGCAAATCCCATTGAATGAAGATGATTGAGGATCGTCTTATGATCGCAGTTCATTTTTTTGGCCAATTCACGACTTGTTTGGCGACCATCTTCCTTCAAAAGCGCCTTGAGATGCTCCTCATCGAATTCTGCAGGTCGTCCGCTGCGAGGCGTGTCGTCGAGGTCAAAGTCGCCGTTTTTGAACTTTGCAAACCATTTTTGTGCTGCGCGCTCGCCTATGACACCTTCTCCGTACACGCTGCATATATCACGAGCGGCTTCAGCTGCTTTTGACCGCGATGAAAAGCGAAGAAAAGTAGGTGTCGAAAATGCTGATTTTTGCCTCCTGGGTATTCCATTTCTAAGCCTGAAAATATAAAAAATTCGTACTAAAACACAAACAACATACTTTTGTAGAACAGAA
>MU913517.1:0-26029 GCA_036418165.1 Cooperia oncophora | reverse complement strand
TGACTATATATCAAGAACGTTAGCCGCTCTCTGGCCGCTCCCGCCGACCATTATATGAAGCGGTTACAACAGAGGCCCTCACCAGGCTGGCGGGACAGGGCGGGACAAAAGGAAGGGGCACTGAATGAATGAAAATGAAAGGTTTGGGTGTGAGATAGAACCATGGGAGCAGGCTGGAGGAACCAACCAACCAGAGCTTTTACTCCACCTGTCCCCTTATCAAGGATAAGCCGAATCAGTGGTTGGAGAACAAAGAGCATTCTTCACCGCATAGACTGACGCTGTAGCAGTTCGTAGAAATACAGCAAGCCGAGTCAAGACAGCCAGTGAATATGGCTTTAGTTTCAGTACTCACTTCGGCGCATTAAATTTCCTGTACAGTGCCTTGCTCAAGATATACTGCCAAGCACACCATATGTCTGCCTTTTGCCATGTTGCTTTCTGATTTGCGAAATGCGTCTTTCAAGGCAATGGACACGAGTTGTTGCTAGTGTCATTGGAGGAAGGGCTAATGGAATGTGGCAAAATGCCCCTCGCATCCTTTCAACAATGACATAGCCAATAACCGTCCACGCAGTAACCGCCCTAAGTCTGTCTGTAAGAGATTTTTCATAGAATCCTTGCATTTCTAGCGAGTGAAAGTGACTCGTCCAGCTTCAACGCGCGAGGTAGATGGTCAAAGAAGAAAAAAAGATTGGCGGAGAGGCGAAGCTGAAGTCGCAAGGCACGATCAAAAGATGAGACTTCTACATGTCCTTCCCATTTTGGCGATATAAACCGGAGGTTGAAGCTGCTTGGATCTTCTGTCTGCTTTTGAAGTGAGATGTTGCTCGGCGCACAATGGAAAGTGAATCGACCAAGCATAGAGCACCACCTCACTGTGTTGTTGTCACAACTGTGAAAATGGTCGTAATACACTAGAAATAGACGACCGGAGCAGCGAAGTTTGTGATATACTGAATTGCTTTGAAAGCACGTTCCACGTCCATAACTTGCCAAACATATCCTTAGACAACTAGTACGCCAGCGAGCATAAAGTTAGAACCACCCGCCGTTCGAAAGTAGATAATAAGGGTGCCACCCATAAATGGCTGAGGCGCCCCGACAGCCTGCCCCTGTTGCGCCCAACGCCCGAGTGCAATTGTTCCACTACTGGCTCCATCCATTCCAAATTTTCTTTCAGTGAAAGTGGGAGAAAAGAGAAAAGAACTCGTGCATACACGCCCTCTCTTCGCCTAGTGCTCGCATAAGTTTGGCACGGTAGAAGGCTTCATCTATGCGATTTTGAACGGATTTTCTTCTTCTGTGTTCACGAATGTGTTCATTATCATCTTCCCACCCGAGTGATCCACTAACATTCCCTTCTGGTAGCAGAACGTGCCTTCAAATGATGATAAATCCACTTATTTCCCACATTTGTGACCGAATTCTAATCAACAGCCTTAGACGCAATAATCATTTCAACTTTCAATACTTCTACGCAATATAATTGAAAAAATAAACGCACTTGTTTGGCGATCCATCATTGGTGCCCTTTTTCCCGGTTTGTTCGTTCTTCTTTTTGTTAAGATCCGCCAGTGTTATCTGATGAGTAAGAATTAAGAATCTGAAGTGATTCAGGAGAATTTTTCTCAAAACCCACCTTGCCCGCAGCAATGTCAGCCTCTAGTTGTTTTTGCTTATCCGCGAATCTTTTCCGACCCTGAATTAGGGAGAATCATCTTCCTGCTACGATAAAATAATATTTCACTCACTAAGAACGCAGTAAGACTTCGCGATTGGACCGTTCGGGCGATTTGCTCGCGCGACCACGACCGGAGGCGCCCGCCACCGCCAGGCAGTGCACCTATCACAACGCTAACATTCAAATTGAGACGCGTTCATACAGTTCAATTTGAATTGTGCCGCTGTGCCCCATTTGGCGGTGGAGCGCTCCCGTCGTAGTCGCGCGATCCAATCGAGCGATCTGATCGCCAGGTCTGAACACGCTCTTAAGTACACCAACCTCTAACATGCTTTGCAGTCTCTTTTCTTGTGTTTCACGATCCTTCGGTTCGCTTGAAAAATTGCTGTAAAAAGTAGGCTGAATATGCAGACTCTATGGAGACTATGACTGAATAAGAGGGAGACTATCACTTACTCCACAATCAGGATTGGATTCTCTTTCGCGGTAGGTGGGACACTGATATTCATGAGAGGAACTTCCTCGGTTTCCCAGCTAAGTGCTGAGACCTGAAATTTCACAGCACTACACCCAGATCACAAAAATCGGCGCTCCACAGGTCAGGCAGCATTCATACTTTGCGAGAAGTTGAGTGAAAAGAAGAGTCAACATTGGACTGTTTTCAGAGTGTGCGCAGAGAAAAGTTTAGGGGCAGCAAACAACTTGGATTGGAACTTGCTAGCGCGTGTAGTCCCGGATCGCCGATCCCCATTCTCCAAAGCCCGAGTCGACCGATTCCCATCTACTCCACACTTCTACAACGTCGGATCGTCGATTCTGTGCCTCGAGTCGCAAAGTATGAATGCGATCTCACTGTGAAGTAACGGAATTGTAACATGAGCTTCCGATATTTTAACATTCGTAGAAACCTACCGAGGTGGTTTTGTTTAATATCTCGTTCGTGAAGAAGAGATTGAATTGTGTCACATTGAATCTGATGGTTCCCATCCTCTTCTATCCTTACCATATAATCAAATACCTCTCTTGGTATACGAACTACTTTCCGCTGAAACCAAGTGCATTAAAAAAAAAACAAAACTGCAGGTAGTTAGTATTACGAACCTTGAAAACTCTCTCCTTCTTTTTGCGGTTTCCTTGCGTAGTTTGAGTAGTCCCTTCAGCGGGTTTCTCGCCTTCAGCAGTCTCTGCTGCTGGTTTCGTTTCTTCGCTCTTTTCCTCTATAATCACCACATCATCGTCTTTGGACTCGTCCTGAAAAACGAAAAGTTCCTAGAGGAATAGTCTCCGATTGTGTGGTGCGAATACTATTCAGAAGTTTTCCAGTAAATGCATTTGATTTCAAAATCAACACTACGCAGCGCATGAATTACAAGAGTATGCAATATGGGTAGCTCTCACGTTTGACTTCTGCGTTTCTGTAGCTTCCACGTTGGCGTCATCCTTCCTAAATTGATGTCTTCAATAAAGAGTTTTTTCAGGGAGTAAGGCATCATCTGGATTTCGCAATGACGCTGTACTATTGCAAGAACTCTCGCAAGCTATGGACGGGAACTAGCCATGGACGATATCCTTCGGTGCCGGCGACTGCTTAGGCTGCGTTCATGCTTTGCGTCAGCGTACGGCAGCACCTTGAGCGTTCCGGGCGTACGCCAGCGGCTAGAAGTATGTAAGATATCGATCTACCATACGACACCGTAAGCCAGGATTTACCAGAAGTGCAGAGTATGAGGAAGTAGGAGGGTAGCAGACTGTTGGCTGAGGCGTCGGAAATTACAGCGTGTGCCATTACACCGTACAACTGTTGAAGCACAGAATTATGGAATCCTGACGTCCGTGCGGCTGCACATGCCGCAATTTCACGACGCCTAATCCAGCAGTGTGCTACCCTCCTACTTTACCATACTCTCCACTCCTGGTGGACGCAGGCATAGGCTGGTGTACGTTTTATCGATACCGTACTTTGTTGGTCGCTGGCGCTGAAATACTCTCAAAACGCTCAAGACGCTGCCGCAAAGTATGAACACAGCCTTATGTGGCCTACCACACACTCTCAGATCGATCGGTGCCGGCCACTAGTGTGTCAGAAGAGTACAAAAGAGAAGGAGACCAGAGTGTGTGTCGAGGCAACACGTACTCTCCTATTCTTCCATACTCTGTCTCAAATGTCGCGACCAGCGCTGATCGATACTAATCTATGGCTGTGTCCCCGGCTGTGCGAACTGAAGCGCTGTTGCAATGGTAGCACATCGACGCGCGTCATTTCGAAGTCTGAACGCTGGCCACATGACAAAATCACTAACTTCTCTGTCGATTTCGTAGCGTCTCCAACATCATTTACAGCAGTTTTCTGAAATTCGATTCGCTGATGCTAAACGTCGCCTCGTTTGAAAAAGGTCTTAAAAATGCACACCTTTTCCTGAGTAACACCCCCACCTACAGTCTTTTGATTCTTCTTTTCAACAGTCATTGTCGCAGTTCAGTGGATCGCGGGCAAATTACCTGTAAAATATGAAAAATGTCTTAGATAATATAAGAGAGCAGCTAAGCGAGAGGTATCAAAACCAATGGCTTCAATATTAATACGTCAATTTGCGTTCCTAATTCCTGTTGCTGATAACGAACTGGTGCCAGATATCGACCTGCAGCCAGGGCACATATTGGTTGGGGATTTTACTCGACTGCGTACGACCCCCGCCACCTCCGGCCCTCTCTCCGTCCCCATCAAATCGAGCCGTCGAGCGGGGGGAGGGAGGAAGGAGGCGTCCGTGAAACAGGAAAGATCAACTATTAAAAAGAAATTTCTCTCAGCCCATGTACGACCCCCTTGTTGGGAATTCCCCAACAACGATGTGCCTTCCTGCAGCAGGATCGAGCGACTGAGCTTGAAGGCATGTTCCGCATTCAATAGTGAGTTGTGCGGCTCAAGTACTAATTACAAGATGATACAATGATTCACTAGTGAATGAGGGGGGAAAAGTCATCCGAAATGCCCTATATAGAACCCTAGGCCGAACACTCTGTAGGTACATAATGCGAAAAAAGTGGCCGTACGCGTTCTCGGATCGGCTCTCCAATTATCACCTTACTCTCACCATCCGGAGTGGAGAGAACCACTATTGGAGCTGTTTTTTTGATAACTGCTGTTTAACGCCGCAGTACGCGTTCCGAATGTTATCACAAGAATGCTGAGTTGTGGGCAAAAGTCGTGCCCCAGGCGGGAGTCGAACCCGCACCTCACGCTTTCCGGGCGAGTGCGCTATCCGTTACGCCAGGGCCGCTTTTACCCTCTCAGCTTAACGGCTTTTATGCCGTAGCCTATCAGCACTCACACGTTTAACTTGGTGAGCCGGTCAGCCGTAATCGATGGGATATCGGCATGAAACCGCGAGGCCGAAGGCTTTAGATGTTTTTGAAGCTGTTTTGTTATGATAACTGCTGTTTAACGCCGCAGTACGCGTTCCGAATGTTATCACAAGAATGCTGAGTTGTGGGCAAAAGTCGTGCCCCAGGCGGGAGTCGAACCCGCACCTCACGCTTTCCGGGCGAGTGCGCTATCCGTTACGCCACCAGGGCCGCTTTTACCCTCTCAGCTTAACGGCTTTTATGCCGTAGCCTATCAGCACTCACACGTTTAACTTGGTGAGCCGGTCAGCCGTAAAGATGCGCGGTTCAAGACTTCGCGATCGGCGCGATCGATCGCTTGATCTGCGCGATCGAATGCGCGATCGATCGCGGCGTCGATCGCGCCGAGATTGGATCGCGCGATTGGATCGCTGCGATTGGATCGTCAGCGATCGGATTCGCGCGATTCGCGATCGCGCGATCCGATCGCGCTACTGAGGGTGAAATTACTGCGGGAGGGGGTTATGTGCGTATATGTTTATTGATCCTGCTCTCTCTCTTTTCCTTCTTTCTCTCTTTGTGTACATAACTCCCTCCTAATTTTAAAGAAAGTTTCGAAATATCTTTGAGTTATTTATTATTTAATATGTAAAATAGTACTAAATATACAATATGCTAATTATTATACTGAATTTTGCATCTGAGTACGTTCAAGCGGAGTTGAACATCTTGTTCCAAAAGTAAGACACGCAGAACTTTTAACAGCGGGTGATGTTGTTTCTCTCCCTTCCCCCGATTTTGCCAGTCCTCCAGATATTCACTTTACTTTTGTCACATTGTGTTTGCTTTATTTGTTCTGCCGTCCTCCAGGTCTATACACAACCTTTCCTTTCGACGGTTTCTGCAAATCGTCAGTATTGCGAATATGAACATGGAATAAAAGACATCAAAAAAGGTCGAATTACTTTTATATCGTTTTTGGAACTGCCTATTGGAGGCAGGATACAGCATTGTGATGTGAGAAATGGTGATATTAGTACGCTCCCTTCCCAGAACTTTGTTGTTGTTGTTGTTTGTTGAGTTGAGTTGAACATGAACGAACATGACCCCCTCCCGCAGTAATTTCACCCTCAGTAGCGCGATCGAATCGCGCGATCCAATCGCGCGATCCGATCGCTGCGCGATCAGCGGCGATGATCGCGCGATCAGGATCCGATCGCGCGATCCAAAGCGACCATGCATCTCCGAGTCGATCGAGCCGTAATCGATGGGATATCGGCATGAAACCGCGAGGCCGAAGGCTTTAGATGTTTTTGAAGCTGTTTTGTTATGATAACTGCTGTTTAACGCCGCAGTACGCGTTCCGAATGTTATCACAAGAATGCTGAGTTGTGGGCAAAAGTCGTGCCCCAGGCGGGAGTCGAACCCGCACCTCACGCTTTCCGGGCGAGTGCGCTATCCGTTACGCCACCAGGGCCGCTTTTACCCTCACCAAGTTAAACGTGTGAGTGCTGATAGGCTACGGCATAAAGCCGTTAAGCTGAGAGGGTAAAAGCGGCCCTGGTGGCGTAACGGATAGCGCACTCGCCCGGAAAGCGTGAGGTGCGGGTTCGACTCCCGCCTGGGGCACGACTTTTGCCCACAACTCAGCATTCTTGTGATAACTATTGGAACCATTAACAGCTATGAGATATGAACGCTTCATCGTTAGTAGGTCGCACGTCCCTCACGTGAAAGTTGAGCTGTGGAATGGGTACATTTTATTTGCTTACAGCGAAATTCCCTTATTCAAAAAAGGTGTCTAGACACAGATAAACGCGAAACATACAGGTTATATTGGAATAAATGAAATGAAAAACACAAAAACGAAAGAGGTGTCTCTCTTACAACACGTGTGATGGATGGGACGGGGGGGGGGGGGGATTCAACAGGACAGGATGACCAGACGAAGATGTATACAACGATGGACGCATCTTCAGACGCTGACTTGAGATCGGAATTCACCATCTACTAAATGATTTGCTGGTCAAGCTGTGAGATCCCTCATACTTTGTAAGAACATCTTAAACCAGTGGAGCATAAATCTGCTCCTCACAAAAACCCTCCATGGCTTTGTTCAGAGAAATGTTCACCTGTTGGGAAATTCGATTGGAAGGTTCAAAGTCAGCGTTCAAAGATATCAGATGGTATGAATTTCATTTCTGATGGCTACATCGATCTACCATGGCCCACCTATGGCCGCGTTCATATATTACGTTCGTGAAGAAATGCAGAAAGAATGCAGAAGTGCGGAATCTGCAGAAATGCCGAAACTGCAGAAGTGCGGAATCTGCACTTTCCGCTCTTCTGCAGTTTCGGCATTTCTGCAGATTCCGCATTTCTTCACTTTCGGCATTTCTGCATTTCTTCAAATCGATACGTATGTAATGCTTTTCGTCATTTCTGCACTTTCCGCACTTCTGCAGTTTCGGCATTTCTTCAAGTCGATAAGTATCTATTGCTTTTCTGCAGATTCCGCACTTCTGCATTTTCCGCATTTCTTCACGAACGCTATGAACGCTGCCTATTGCAATTCTCGGTATGATTTCGATTATTACTACCTCAAAGACACAAAATTTTGTTGAAACTTTGCCCACAACAGTGATCCAGTGCTGTGATCAACATGAACATCGCATTCATTTTTAGCCCTGACGCTATTTGGCGTTAAGAGCGCGTTCAGACTTCGCGATCGCGCGATCCTGGATCGCGTGATTTGGATCGCGCGATCGCTGTGATCGCGCGATTTGGATCGCGCGATCGCGCTACTGTGGGTGAAATTACACCGGGAGGGGATCATGTTCGTTCATGTTTATTGTTCCTGTTCTTTTTTTCCTTTTCCTTCTTTCTTCCTTTGTGTACATAACGCCCTCCTAATTTTAAGGAACGTTTCGAAATATCTTTGAGTTATTTATTATTTCCTATGTAAAATAGTACTAAATATACAATATGCTAATTATTATACTGAATTTTGCATCTGAGTACGTTCAAGCGGAGTATTGAACATCTTGTTCCAAAAGTAAGACACGCAGAACTTTCAACAGCGGGTGATGTTGTTTCTCTCCCTTCCCCCGATTTTGCCAGTTCCTCCAGATATTCACTTTACTTTTGTCACATTGTTTGCTTTGTTTGTTCTGCCATCCTCCAGGTCTATACACAACCTTTCCTTTCGACGGTTTCTGCAACGTCAATATTGCGAATATGAACACGGAATAAAAGACATCAAAAAAGGTCGAACTACTTTTATATCGTTTTTGGAACTGCCTATTGGAGGCAGGATACAGCATCGTGATGTGAGAAATGGTGATATCAGTACGACTCCCCAGAACTTTGTTGTTGTTGTTTGTTGAGTTGAGTTGAACACGAACGAACATGACCCCTCCCGGTGTAATTTCACCCACAGTAGCGCGATCGCGCGATCCAGATCGCGCGATCACAGCGATCGCGCGATCCAAATCACGCGATCCGGATCGCGCGATCGCGAAGTCTGAACGCGCTCTAAGTTGCGCTTACCTTTCAATGAACTATGATAAACTTGCGCGGATATGATATTCATTTTCCATTTTATCTGCTACTGCAAAGAGCCTGGTTTGAGTAAGTTAAGCGCAGATTAGCATACTGTCCCACAGTAGCGCCGTCGACAAGAAAGTGTTATGTCCGTAATGAGGATGTCAAACAACCCCAGTATACAAGTTTCGATCGATTTTTGAGATCGAGGGTGTTTTGGCGCGGGCGCCAGGCAGTTTCAGGCCTAGCGAATGCGATCGTGCTCAGGAGCACGGCACGCCATCGTTGTGATCATCACAGTGGGAGGCCGTTGAGAGGAAGGGAGGGGTCGTACTTTGCGTCAAGAAAAAATTTTTTGATGTTGATTTTTCTTTGTTGCACGGACGCTGTAAGGAGGGGGGTCGTACTTGGTCATTTTTGGGAGGGGGGGGGGTTCGCATTTGTCAGTTCTAATTCTGACGACCTCCCCCCCCTCTCGACAGCAAAATTTTTGGCGAAAAGTGTGCTCATGCACACCCCCCCCGCCGCCAACGGTCTCGCCAACAAAAGGGGGTCAAATATTTAGTATGGAGTTAGGGCTGGGTCATATTTTCGGACAATGATTTACGAACGTGCCCTGCTTAAGAGGTGTCAAACTGTCCTTGGAAACAAATCTGCTGCCGTATAAAAAGCCGGTAAAAAACTGCCCCGCTTCCGAAAGATGTGGTGGTAACTGAACTGAATAGTGCCGAATTCTCTGTGAGCTATAGGAATTTCACTTTCCGAGACTACGAAAATCATCACTGACGTGAAGAGTACACCACTTAGCCCGACCTCTCGAGGATGTCATGCGTGGAATGGAATGATGGCACAGCATAAGAGTGAACATCAATAGATGGCAATTACATCATTATAAGCAAAGAAAAGCAAACATTGGGAAAGGAATACACTCCACAGCACTGATGACCGCCCTGATGGCGCTCCGGGTTTTCGCTGCCTCATTCTCTCAAAGTAGCGTGCTCTAACCGGGACAACGAATCGATATGACGAACGGCCTAGCGCCAAACAGAGCAGAAGGAAGCGTCGGCCTGGAGAATATCCGCAACATTGAGGGAGCAGCGATTAACACAGAGAACACCCGGCTTTGTGCCTACAGTCCTGTTCGCTACCCAGCGGCTGTGTTTGGCGCCCTGTTTTTTGGGACAAGACTGTATCTTGTCGTTCATTTGAATCATTTCCCACCAAACTGTTGTCGCTTACCCACTTCAAGAACAGTTGGAGATCGGGTTTGGCGCCGCGGCATACTCATTCCGCCTGACACGCCCATTCATCTCGGCGAACAAGACTGTACACATGTTGAGCATAGGTGTGCTCCTCACAAAACCCTCGATAAATCTTTCAGAGAATTGTTCAGCAGACACGGAATTTGAGTTGAAAGCGAAAACTTGGTGGTAAGAATTAAAGATACCGTCCAATGCATCAAATGGCACACATCTCATTTCTTATGGCCAATTTGATCTATAGAGTAATGCTGCGGCGGCGCGGTGCCAAACTCGTTCTCCACCAGTTGTTGAAGCGGGCAAGTGACAATACTGTATCATATCCTTCGTATTACTCGTTTTCTACCACTTTTTGTCGCGCGCGCTTCAACAAGAAGGCAGAGAACGGCTTTGACGGGGTGACACATTCATACTGCCTGAACGCAGCGAACTATACCGTTCTTAACCGGTTATTACACTAGAATTCTTGATGATCGCTACAACAACTTCGCGATTAGGATTTCTACAAGGAAGTCAGCACCGATGTGAAAAGAGCGCCAGAACGGGCTACACCATTTAGACGAACCCTTCAGTGCCGCTCTCGAGAACGTCATACGTGAGATGGAATGGGAAAACGTGAGAGTGAAGACCGACGGCCGCCGGTCACATCATTGCGGGCAATATCGCTCGAGTTTTTGTTGCCTCATTCTCTCACCACACAGCGTGTTTATCTACGCATACCCGGGTCGGACAATCGATAGCCGGATGGCCCAGCGCACAGAGCAGGGGTAAGCGAGCGGTTCGGGGGGCGTCCAAGAATAGCAAGTGTGTAGCGAATAATAAGAGGAACACCAAGCCATGTGCCCACCTTATCGAATCAGAGGTCCTTCCTGGAGCTGATCAGGTTACGGGGCTCTGTCAGCTGGATGCTCCCTCGCCGCAAGACTTCAGCGGCATTTACGTTTCAGCTTGACAGTGAGCGTTCGGAGGGAGGTGAGAAAGGGAAGAGAGTAGAGAGGAAAAGGTCGTAGTCGACAGAATACTAAGATGGGCCGGATCAGGGCTTTTGAGACACGTCATTAAGTGGGGCTCTTCTTTAGGTCTTTAGTGAGAGCCCTACCTTGCAATCTTTTCGACACAAAAGAAGGCACCGAATGTTACACCGACGAGAAGGTTTTATAGAGGAGAGGTTGATTAGTTCCATATTGCAGTCCTAAGAGCAGATTTTAAAGTCTTTAAAAATAAATAAGTTCAAATAAAATCTTTGAAACTGAGATCAATGAACTATGTTGTAAAATCTAATAAATGAGAATTATTGAGGGGGGGGGGGTCGAAAGCAAAGCCTAATGATGACCCTGATCTACCGAACAGTGTTCCAAAAGAATCGACTCGGAAAACAGCCGAAATATGGACATCTTCCTATGGCTTCTGTGGGGAAGCTATCCGCTAGGTACCTTTTGATGCACATTGTCAAAGAAATGAGTGGGAAATAATGAAAGAGGAAGATGAACAGATCCAAAGCGAAAGTGGCGGACAGTGGGAGCGGCGACGACGTAGGACGCCGAAATGCGCGTCGATGCTCGGACGCGAGTACGTAGAGTTTTACGGTCTTTCCGCATAAATACCGTAATGCCAGGTTGGAAATCCTTTTGGCATGATTTCCACGTTTTTCAAGCAGGCAACTACATGCTTGGAGATTCACGAAGGGTTGTCATCGAAATGTTTACTAGTCAGTTACTCTTTGATGGCTATCGGAGTTAGAGGGGATCTCCTTCAGTACGAGAAGTTTGTGGAAATCCCTCATCGCCACGTGTGGGCGTGTTTCAAAGCCTTTTTAGCTCATAAGTTATGTTACGATCCTATCTGATTTCCCTTGGAACTCCCATTCATAGTCAACTTTACTTCGTTTCTCTACTACTTTTTACGTCAGCAATAGCCCTGTAAACCAACTCTTTCTTTCCTTAGTAATTAAATTTGCTTAGTTGGCACGTTTTGCTGCACATTGAAAGTTTTTCCAGTTATGGATGATGACAATCTGTTTGGTGGAGATTTAAGCGAGAGCAGCAGTGATGAGGAACAGAGTAACCACTCCTCCAAGGTCGTGCAAGAAACAGCTGTGGTCAAAGAGGAGAAGTAGGTCGTTACTGATCTAACTTTTAATAATTTGGAAAATCTAACAGTGACTTCCTAGACCTGATACTCGTAAACCAAGAGTATCCTTCACATTGGCTGATGACGAAGAGTCAAACGATGGTGTCTCAATTTTCAACGGATTAGGTGCTCCCGGCGAAGCTCACGAAATGGGCAATAAAACGAATAAAAGAAAGGTATGTTCGGGGTTCTCTTCGCTTCAGAGTCCTCTATCTAATATGTCCTCTCTTCTACAGGCGACTTCACCACCTGGATCGAGCTCAGACGTCAAACGTGTGAAATCTGAAGGTCATTTGGCTGAGTCAACTTCCACAGCTGATTTTCAAGAAGCGTTGAATCTGCTTGATGATCCTACTGCAGGTAGAATAATCTTTTCTCTTCTCAGTCTTGCACATTCCAGGCGGCTCACGTGCCTTGCGAAAGTGCAGAAACCGCTGTTTGGGAATCGGCGATTCGATTCAGTCTCGTCTAATCTTTTGTCGGTTTTGGGTAGGGAGAGGAAGAACTCATGAAGGGCTTCTTGTACAGCGCTGCTGCTAAGTGAAGGAGTTGGGAATTTAGCCTCATTTCCTTCACGAGGCAACATTTCGGACAGGGACCACTTTTGCACATTGAACCTGGGGTGGGAAGAAGCACTTGGGTCTTTGGACGTAATTCTCTGATGTAGTGCTCTACGGTGTAGTTTTCGCGCTACACACATTCTAGTTTTCCGCACAGATTTCTTTGAAGCCCCCCCTTATGCGAACGCTTACTATGGTATAAGGAAACCCCAAGTGAGTACTTATGAGATCCCATGCGAAACTAAGCTAAGCTGCTTCTTTGTTTTTTTCTCCATCTTGGGGTTGACGCATTCAGCACTTCTTAACTGTTCCTGTTACTTTACTGTTTCCTTTTTTTCATGTATTCCTTGACCGACTATGTCCGACCTTGTCTACTGATTCCTTCTGAAACGGCTTCTCGCCACTCTTCCATGTAAGCATCTTCAGAGGACGAGTAGGCTATCGTTCTTAGAGAAGGGATAGACAGTCACTTTCTTACAGTGAAACAATAGATAATTCAGTTATTTTGAGATGTTTTCACCGCTCCTACTGCTCCCGCTCCAAAGAAGATCATCACAGGACAAACAAAACCCTGTCGTGTGAGGTAGTTCCTTCTCATTTATTTGTGTCTGTTTTGATTAACTGACGTTTTAGTTGTAGTGCGGTAATGGCCGCAAATAAAATAAATAAATAAATAAATCCTTTTTTGTCCTATAATCAGGATTTATGATCATGACGATCTTGCCATTACGGAATTCTATTCCATCCTAGTGCCTGCACCAGAAAGTTATTCGGCCTTTTTGTCGTTGAGGGGCCACGAAGCGAGATTGGCCGTACAGGGTTTCGTCTGCGCTCTTCGAAGGGAGGCCCGTGGAAGAAGGGTCCTTTTTCGTCCATGTAAAGCTAGTGACGTATTGTATGTACTTTGGTGTTTCACCTTCAGAAAGAGAAAGACGTGCGATTCGCTCCAGATGTGCAACAGGCCGAAAAACCGTCCACTAGCCAGCAGAAAGCGCCTACTGCCAGTTCGTCAAGAGCAGAGCAGGAAGAGGTAAAGGAGGAGCCGTAGAAACGTGAACCTTTTCATTGCTTTTTTTGGGTCAAGTGTTGCAAGAGGGCGAAGCAACTTCGATAGCACATATGAATTTTTCATTGTATGCGCTTGCCACACTTAACATATGGGGTAACTACACTATTCCAGGAAGACATTCTTCCAATCAAACCACTCAATGAAGAGGACGAGCTGTTACGACTCAAAATGCAGGTATGTCGTTTTAATTATAGAAAACGGACCTGCTTCGATGAGTTCGTATAAAAATGACTCATTCAGATTCTCATCTCTAATTTTTTCTCAAGAACAGCTCAATAGATACGAGATGTATAGAAGGTAAGGTCATAAACCTTCTTGCTTTGAACATCTCACTCCTGAACTTCGTCGAAAACTCCGTTTTGCTTCTGCTAACTCGTTTGGATGCCTTATCTCTGGCGAGATCTACTCTACGTCGTGGGCGACATTCATTTGCATCTTTAAAGCTGCCGCTTTTAGATCTTCTTTCCCGAAATCGACTATACGTCGGCTTATACATCAATTTACTGGCGCTAATGTTGGGCAGAACGTCGTCATTGCTGTTGCAGGACTTGCAAAGGTACTGTTATGTTTATAAGTCGGCGCTGCCTGTTTCGGACCTTGGAATGGCTTTTCTGTGCATTTCGAAATGACAAATTTAGGATTGATTTTCATGTACTTTAAGGTTTTCGCTTGTGAACTGGTCGAGGAGGCGTTGGATATTCAAGCGAAGATGGGTGGGCCGGAAGAACCACTGAAACCAAACCATCTCCGTCTCGCCTATTATTCCCTCGAGCGTCAAGGGAAATATTTCCACAGAATAGTCACCGGCGGAATCTTTCATGTGATTGTTATTTACTTTTTGGAACACTGCCAATTTTCTATCAATTTTGAGTTCCTTTAGGATGACTATTGTCTGGTTCGTTGCGAATACTGGGACGTGCCAAGGGCGGGGGCGGGTTTGGCGCTGTGCTTGCTCACTTTCCACCAGGTGTTGTGCTAACATGCTTCAGCAACTGACTTCACAGGAAACGAGCTGACGCTGCGCCATACCCAACCTCCCCCCCCCCTCCTACACAGCCCTGCATTCACAACGAACAAACCATATGAGAATTCAGGCTTTCAGTCTGAAGAAAGGGGTTAACTCGCACTTATTGCCCAGTCATCTGGTTCCCTCCACTTATTGCCCAGTCATCTTGTTCCTTTTTGTTTGTTGAACTTACTTAGATAGAGGTATCGTTGGCTCCCTTCAATTTTGAATTACTCTAGCCTGTATTCTTTCATTGTACATATAATCATGCACTTAATAAATTTTGAACTAAGGCTACTTTCTTTCTTATCAAGGCGTTATTGGCGCTATAGTATGTCTTTATCTCCTCTCTCTTTTATGGTTTCTTATATTTGTTGTAATTGAAATGAGCGCAGGAGTAGTATAGCTCCGTTACCTGTTAAAAATTTTGTAGTTACATGTGGCATAACACGTTAATGACGTCACATGAGAGAAACTCTATGATGTAGTCGTAAATGACATGTTAAGAAGTGTCATCAGAGTGTCATCTGACGTCACCAACTGGTTCTATTTCTCTTAACAAGTAGCACCAACGCCTGGAAATTGAGTTTTTGTTTATTATAGATGAATGGAACGCCGTACACTGGCGTACCGACTATACCACCTCCTCAATTCAGTACGTTTGCCACCACAATTGATCCTCCTCGACCCTTGCCAGACTTCGTATCAAAGGCTCCATTACATCCTACGACAACAGCGGCTCAACAAGTACGTTTGAATAGAGCGGCTCTTCTTTTGACCGCCTCGCGCTCAACCAACCCATAGGATTCCTTACTTCCAAAGCAGTCCAGTACGCAATCAGCAAAGAGATCCCATCGTTCTGCATTGGATTACCTGGGCAAGAAAAGAATCTATGGACTGGTGAGCGCGGAAGTGTTTTTCGACGTTTTTTTGTTTCGTATATAAACGCATCGGTTTTGTTTTCAGCAGGTGTATTCACCAACAGCAGCTCCGTACCCTGCCGTACAGGCTCATCTGGATTCGCCTGCTACTTCGCCAAACCCTGAAGGCAGTAAGCCTAGCACAGTTCAAGAGTCATTTGCGATTACACCAAATGTCACGAATGAGACAAAGGTAGGTTTAATTTTTGAAAATGTGCTTCATTTTTACGTTATTCAGCAGCGTCGCTATGGTTTGCGGCTGGGCTGGCCGCTGTTCCTTTTTACTTAAAACTCAAATATTTTTTCAACCGCGTCCGGTAGTAGGCGGTGTAGCAGGTGAGAAAGGGCATATCTGCACAACGAATTCTCATGAGTCACAAAAATTTTACGGACGGACCTTCTGTGCTTATCTTTCGATTTTCTTTTGGGTTTTTCGTGATTTGAAAAGTCTTAAATCCTGTGCACCGAATGCCCAATCTTCCTGGAAGGACGCCTGATTGTACGGATTGTACGCTGAAGTTCTAATCGGTTTCTTCACATTCTTCGGCGCAGTTCGGTTTGAGAGGGGAGGAGACATTTCGACATTTTGCCCGGCTAACCTTTCCCAGCCGCCAAGTCGGCCACCATTTAGAGACCTGTGGAGTCTTGCAAAGCTATGAAGTGATGCCAGTCAAAATTTGTAGAGACTACTTGTCAACTCTGTTAAAAGATACCAATCAGCTCTTGTAAACAATGGAGACGACGACGAGAGAAGGGCAATAATGCCCGTCCCCGCCGCCTCCCCAGCCGACTGCGCCTATAATTAAAGTTCTAGGAACCGCAAAAATCGGCAGAACGCCACAAAAAACATCACAAGTTAACGCGCTGGCTCCATATCGGTCGTCAAAGTGCTAATGACGCTAAAAGAAGCTTTCAAAGGTAGGCCATGATCAAAAGTTCTTGTAATACGGCTAGGCAGCGTTCCACAAGTAGAACAATTTCAGGTAATTATTGTAGGCGATGCAGGTGTTGGCAAGACATGCCTGTCATTTCGGTTCTGTTGTGGTAGATTTCCCGAGCATACCGAGGCCACCATAGGTGTCGATTTCCGGGAAAGAAGTTGTGTAATAGAGAGAGAGAGACTGCTCCAAGGTAAGGTCTCGAGTAGCAAAGGTGCAGGGCTGCTATAATTGTTAGAGGCCGCCCGGCGGTGAAATCCGTTCTCCACGGTCCTGAGCGAGGCTTAGGACTGACTCTAGTCGCCTGCGCTCCACTAGTGCTGAATATTAGGTGTGAAGAAATCGCCACGTTGCCCAGCTCTTATCAGTTACAGTGGCGCCAAGTGAGATCCTTGTTTGGTCTTGCTAGAAGCTTACGTAGGTTGTTAAAGGTACAATTATGGGACACCAGCTGGTCAGGAACGATATAGGCATTCAATAGTGGCCCATTACTACCGCAATGTCAATGGCCGTTGTGTTTGTTTACGATGTGACAAGGTAAGTACCCAGGTACCCCGGTTTAGTCTCCGAGGCTTGCCTTTTACGAGCAGCAGAAAGATTTGGCTTTTCTATAGTTTTTTTACTGGAGATTTATTTTGTCTAGCCCCTCATCCTTTGCCTCGCTTCGCTCCTGGATTAACGAGTGTGAGAAGAACGGGCTCACAGCGGACTGTGATGTGCCACGAATTCTTATTGGGAACAAATGTGACCTGAAGTCATTAGGAGCCTCGCGTGTCGATACCGATGCTGCTCAGGTGAGATTAAAAACCTATCAAATCGCGTTAAAACAAATACTAACTTAGAAACCGTATCAATAATTTTTTTTGCGTTGTTTGGCTTAGGGGGACATCATTGCACTTTCGCTAGTTTCTTTTGCCAGTTCCTGTTGAATTACACGCCTCACTTGTGAACTCTTGTCAAGTATAAACAAAGCTCATGTCCCCACCTGCATTGGTAGTGAGCTATGGAAACCAGCAGAATGCCTCTACCTAGCCGAACTGTGCCTAATACTTTTTTTGTCTATCCTTCTGCGAAACAAATGAAAGTATTTGAACAGCGTTCATACTTGGCGAATGGTGTCTGTTGATTCAGTCCATTCATTTCTTTGTCGCAGTCTCCTAAACTGCGGACTCTGGATCGCGTATTCGCCAGATTCGCAAAGTACCAACCTTGATGATTTTATCTTTTTCCTCAACGTTTAGTTGTACTATTTTTGTGACATTTCACAGTACATCTCTAGTGCTCTAGGTGTTCGCTGACCGCAACAATATGGCGCTGTTCGAGACGTCAGCTAAGGCAGATTCGGAAGCGGACCATGTTGAGTCGATATTCCTGACACTGCTTCATAAGCTGCAGCAAAGCAAACCCATGCATGTGCAGAGTGAGGGAGAACGGCAAGCAAAGGTGGGTGAGAGTCTTGGCACAGAAATTTTTTGTAGTGAACTAATTGAGTTGGATTTTAAGTGTGAAGCTTTAAAGCTCTAGTACCCTAGTAGCCAAAAACGCCTCGAAGGGCTTGAATGAAAGCCGCTTCTTTCTGAGCACTGTACGAGTTTGTCGGCGACCGGACGAGTTTTTCAACACCACAAACCAAGCCGTGGTGTTTGTCGTGCGGTTTCCGAGCATTTGTAAATATAAGTGTGAACTGATATGAGAAAGAGCAAATGTTTCAATGAATGATCAAATTACTAATTACAAATGGTCGAAAACCGCACGATTAGGACCAAGACACACAGCTTTGAAAAACTCGTCCGGTCGCCGACAAACTCGTACAGTGCTCAGAAAGAAGCGGCTCTCATTCAAGCCCTTCGAGGCGTTTTTGGCTACTAGGGTACTAGAGCTTTAAAGCTTCACACTTAAAATCCAACTCAATTAGTTCACTACAAAAAATTCTGTGCCAAGACTCTCACCCACCTTTGCTTGCCGTTCTCCCTCACTCTGCACATGCATGGGTTTGCTTTGCTGCAGCTTATGAAGCAGTGTCAGGAATATCGACTCAACATGGTCCGCTTCCGAATCTGCCTTAGCTGACGTTCTCGAAAGCGCCATATTGTTGCGAGTCAGCGAACACTAGCTAGAGATGTACTGTGAATGTACTAAAAATAGTAGCTCACCTAAAATTGAGGAAAAAGATAAATCATCAGGTTGGTACTAATTGGCGAATCTGGCGATACCGATCCAGAGCGCAGTTCAGGAGATGCGACAAAGAAATGATGGGAAATACGAATCAACAGACACATTCGCCAAAGTATGAAACGCTGTTCAATACTTTCATTTGTTTCGCAGAAGGATAAGCAAAAAAACGTAATTTTTTTTTTTTTTTTTTTTTTTTAGGCACAGTTCGGCTAGGTAGAGGGCATCTGCTGAATTCCATAGCTCACAACCAATGAGCAGGTGGGACATGCGATGCTTTGTTTATAACTGACAAGAGTTACAGTACCAGGTGAGGCGTGTAATTCAACAGGAATTGGCAAAAGAAACTAGCGAAAGTGCAATGATTCCCCCTAAGCCAAACAACGCAAAAAAAATATTGATAGGGTTTCTAAGTTAGTATTTGTTTTAACGCGATTTGATAGGTTTTAATCTCACCTGAGCAGCATCGGTATCGACACGCGAGGCTCCTAATGACTTCAGGTCACATTTGTTCCCAATAAGAATTCGTGGCACATCACAGTCCGCTGTGAGCCCGTTCTTCTCACACTCGTTAATCCAGGAGCGAAGCGAGGCAAAGGATGAGGGGCTGAAACTAAATAAATCTCCAGTAGTAAAAAGTTAGAAACGAAATATTTCCGCGCTCGTAAAAAGCCTTCGGAGACTAACCAGGGTACGCTGTGTAGCTTACCATTGTCACATTCGTAAACACAACACCACACGGCATTGACATGCGATAGTAATGGGCACTATTGAAGTGGCGCTATATCGTTCGGTGACGAAGCTGTGTCCGAATAATTGTGGCCTTAAACACCTACCGTAAGCTTCTAGGCAAGACGAAAAAAGGATCTCACTTGCGCCCTGTAAACTGATAAGAGCTGGGCAACGTGGCGATTTCTTAACACCTAATATTCAGCACTAGTGGAGCGCAGGCGACTAGAGTCAGTCCTAAGCCTCGCTCAGGACCGTGGAGAACGGATTTCACCGCCGGGCGGCCTCTATCAATTATAGCAGCCCTGCAACTTTGCATACTCGAAGACCTACCTTGAGCATTCTCTCTCTATTACACAACTTCTTTCCCGGAAATCGACACCTATGGTGGCCTCGGTATGCTCGGGAAATCTACCACAACAGAACCGAAATGACAGGCATGTCTTGCCAACACCTGCATCGCCTACAATAATTACCTGAAATTGTTTTATTTGTGGAATGCTGCTTAGCCGTATAAGAACTTTTGAACAACATGGCTACCTTGAAAGTTCTTTTAGCGTCATAGCACTTTGACGATGTTGGAGCCAGTGGTAACTTGTGATGTTTCTTGTGGTGCGTCTCTGCCGGTTTTTGTGGTTCCTAGAACTTTAATATAGGGCGCAGTCCGGCTGGGAGGGGAGGGGAGGGGGATTTTGCTTCTCTCGTCGTCGTCTCCATTGTATACAAGAGTTGATTGGTATCTTTTAACAGAGTTGAAAGTAGTCTCTACAAATTTTGACTGGCATCACTTCATAGCTTTGCAAGACTTCACAGGTCTCTAAATGATGGCTCGACTTGGCGCTGGGAAGTAGCAAAATGTCGAAAATGTCCCCCCCCTCTCAAACCGAACTGCGCCGAATAATGTGAAGAAACCGATTAGAACTTTTAGCGTACAATCCGTACAATCAGGCGTCCTTCCAGGAAGATTGGGCATTCGGTTGCACAGGATTTAAGACTTTTCAAATCACGAAAAACCCAAAAGAAATCGAAAAAACAGCACTAGAAGATCCGTAAAATTTTGTGGCTTCAGTGAATCGTTGTGGCATATAATGGCCTTTCTCACTGAACCAGGGGCGCGCCTTACTCAGCGGAACGGGTGAAAAATTTTGAGTTTCAAGGTAAAAGAACAGGTGCGCCCAGCCCACCGCAAACCATAGCGACGCTGCTGAATAACGTAAAAATGAAGCACATTTTCAAAAATTAAACCTACCTTTGTCTCATTCGTAACATTTGGTGTAATCGCAAATGACTCTTGAACTGTGCTAGGCTTATTGCCTTCAGGGTTTGGCGAAGGAGCAGGCGAATCCAGATGAGCCTGTACGGCAGGGTACGGAGCTGCTGTTGGTGAATACACCTGCTGAAAACAAAACCGATGGTATAGTATACGAAAAAAAAACTCGAAAACACTCCGCGCTCAACCAGTCCATGATTCTTTTCTGCCCAGTGTCATCGCAATGCAGAAACTGGGACTCATCTTTGCGATTGCGTACGAACTGCTTGGAAGTAAGAATCGCATATGGGTTGGTTGAGCGCGAGGCGGCCAAAAGAAGAGCTGCTCTATTCAAACGTACTTGTTGAGCCGCTGTTGTCGTAGGATGTAATGGAGCCTTTGATACGAAGTCTGGCAAGGGTCGAGGAGGATCAATTGTGGTGGCAAACGTACTGAATTGAGGAGGTGGTATAGTCGGTACGCCAGTGTACGGCGTTCCATTCATCTATAATAAACAAAAACTCAATTTCCAGGCGTTGGTGCTACTTGTTAAGAGAAATAGAACCAGTTGGTGACGTCAGATGACACTCTGATGACATCTTAACACGTCATTTACGACTACATCATAGAGTTTCTCTCATGTGACGTCATTAACGTGTTATGCCGACATGTAACTACAAAATTTTTAACAGGTAACGGCTATACTACTCCTGCGCTCATTTCAATTACAACAAATATAAGAAACCATAAAAGAGAGAGGAGATAAAGACATACTATAGCGCCAATAACGCCTTGATAAGAAAGAAAGTCAGCTTAGTTCAAAATTTATTAAGTGCGTGATTATATGTACAATGAAATAATACAGGCTAGAGTAATTCAAAATTGAAGGGAGCCAACGATACCTCTATCTAAGTAAGTTCAACAAAAAAAAAGACAGATGACTGAGGCTATAAGTGGAGGTACCATACTGATCGTATCCCAGACTGTAAGCCTGAATTCTCATATGGTTTGTTCGTTGTGAATGCAGGGCTGTGGTCAGGGGGGGGGAGGTTGGGTATGGCGCAGCGTCAGCTCGTTTCCTGTGAAGTCAGTTGCTGAAGCATGTTAGCACAACACTTGGTGGAAAGTGAGCTGGCGCGAAAAGCGACAGCCGCACAAACCGCCCCCGCTCTTGGCACGGGGGGGGGGGGGGGGGTTTTCCCCAGTATTCGCAACGAACCAGACAATAAGTCATCCTAAAGGAACTCAAAATTGATAGAAAATTGGCAGTGTTCCAAAAAGTAAATAACAATCATGAAAGGATTCCGCCGGTGACTATTCTGAGAATATATCTCCTTGACGCTGCGAGAATAATAGGCGAGACGGAGATGGTTTGGTTTCAGTGGTTCTTCCGGCCCACCCATCTTCGCTTGAATATCCAACGCCTCCTCGACCAGTTCACAAGCGAAAACCTAATTACAAAATCGACTCCTACATTTGTCATTTCGAATGCACAGAAAGCCATTTCAAGGTCGCGACACATGTAGCGCTACTATGATAACATAACAGCCCTTTGCAGTCCTGCAACCAATGAGCACGTTCTGCCAAAATTAGCGCCAGTAAATTGATGTATAAGTCGACGTATAGTCGATTTCGGGAAAGAAGATCTAAAAGCGGCAGCTTTAAAGATGCAAATGAATGTCGCCCACGACGTAGAGTAGATCTCGCCAGAGATAAGGCATCCAAACGAGTTAGCAGAAGGAAAACGGAGTTTTCGACGAAATGAAAAGTATCTAAGGAGTGAGTGTTCAAAGCAAAAAGGTTTATGACCTTACCTTCTATACATCTCGTATCTATTGAGTTGTTCTTGAGAAAAATTAGAGATGAGAATCTGAATGAGCCATTTTTATACGAACATCAGCAGGTGCCGTTTCTAAATTAAAAAGACATACCTGGCATTTGATGAAAGCTCGTAAGTCCTCTTCATTGAGTGGTTTGATTGGAAGAATGTCTTCCTGGAATAGTGTAGTTACCCCATATGTTAAGTGTGGCAAGCGCATACAATGAAAAATTCATATGTGCTATCGAAGTTGCTTCGCCCTCTTGCAACACTTGACCCAAAAAAAGCAATGAAAAGGTTCACGTTTACGGTCCTCCTTACCTCTTCCTGCTCTGCTCTTGACGAACTGGCAGTAGGCGCTTTCTGCTGGCTAGTGGACGGTTTTTCGGCCTGTTGCACATCTGGAGCGAATCGCACGTCTTTCTCTTTCTGAAGGTGAAACCATAAAGTACATACAATACGTCACTAGCTTTACATGGACGAAAAAGGACCCTTCTTCCACGGGCCTCCCTTCGAAGAGCGCAGACGAAACCCTGTACGGCCAATCTCGCTTCGTGGCCCCTCAACTACAAAAAGGCCGAATAACTTTCCAGTGAGGCACAGGTGGAATAGAATCGGTAAATGGAGAATCGTCATGATCATAAAATCCTGATTATAGGACAAAAAAGATGATTTTATTGATTACGATAACTAGTCGAAAAAGAATAGATAGGACACTTCACAACGAGCAGGTTTTGTTTTGTCTTTGATGATCTTCTTGAGCGGGAGCCAGTAGGAGCGTGAAAACATCTCAAATAACTGAATTTTATTGTGTTTCACTGTGTAAGAAAGTGACTGTCTATCCCTTCTCTAAGAACGATAGCCTACTCGTCCTCTGAAGATGCTTACATGGAAGAGTGGCGAGAAGCCGTTTCAGAAGGAATCAGTAGACAAGGTCGGACATAGTCGGTCAAGGAATACATGAACAAAAGGAAACAGTAAAGTAACAGGAACAGTTAAGAAGCTGAATGCGTCCAAAGCCCCAAGAATGGAGAAAAGAACAAGAAGCAGCTTAGCTTAGTTTCGCATGGGATCTCATAAGTACTCACTTGGGGTTTCCTTATACCATAGTAAGCGTTCGCATAAGGGGGGGGGCTTCAAAAGAAGAATCTGTGCGGAAAAGTAGATGTGTGTAGCGCGAAACTACACCTGAGCACTACATCAGAGAATTACGTCCAAAGACCCAAGTGCTTCTTCCCACCCCAGGTTCAATGTGCAAAAGTGGTCCCTGTCCGAAATGTTGCCTCGTGAAGGAAATGAGGCTAAATTCCCAACTCCTTTCACTTGGCAGCAGCGCTGTAACAAGAAGCCTTCATGATTCTCCTCCTACCCAAAACCGACAAAAGATTAGACGAGACTGAATCGAATCGCCGATTCCCAAACAGCGGTTTCTGCACTTTTGCAAGGCACGTGAGCCGCCTGGAATGTGCAAGACTGAGAAAAAGATATTCTACCTGCAGTAGGATCATCAAGCAGATTCAACGCTTCTTGAAAATCAGCTGTGGAAGTTGACTCAGCCAAATGACCTTCAGATTTCACACGTTTGACGTCTGAGCTCGATCCAGGTGGTGAATGAAGTCGCCTGTAGAAGAGAGGACATATTAGATAGAGGACCTGAAGCGAAGAGAACCCCGAACATACCTTTCTTTTATTCGTTTTATTGCCCATTTCGTGAGCTTCGCCGGGAGCACCTAATCCGTTGAAAATTGAGACACCATCGTTTGACTCTTCGTCATCAGCCAATGTGAAGGATACTCTTGGTTTACGAGTATCAGGTCTAGGAAGTCACTGTTAGATTTTCCAAATTATTAAAAGTTAGATCAGTAACGACCTACTTCTCCTCTTTGACCACAGCTGTTTCTTGGCACACCTGGAGAGTGGTTACTCTGTTCCTCATCACTGCTGCTCTCGCTTAAATCTCCACCAAACAGATTGTCATCATCCATAACTGGAAAAACTTTCAATGTGCAGCAAAACGTGCCAACTAAGCAAATTTAATTACTAAGGAAAGAAAGAGTTGGTTTACAGGGCTATTGCTGACGTTAAAAGTAGTAGAGAAACGAAGTAAAGTTGACTATGAATGGGAGTTCCAAGGGAAATCAGATAGGATCGTAACATAACTTATGAGCTAAAAAGGCTTTGAAACACGCCCACACGTGGCGATGAGGGATTTCCACAAACTTCTCGTACTGAAGGAGATCCCCTCTAACTCCGATAGCCATCAAAGAGTAACTGACTAGTAAACATTTCGATGACAACCCTTCGTGAATCTCCAAGCATGTAGTTGCCTGCTTGAAAAACGTGGAAATCATGCCAAAAGGATTTCCAACCTGGCATTACGGTATTTATGCGGAAAGACCGTAAAACTCTACGTACTCGCGTCCGAGCATCGACGCGCATTTCGGCGTCCTACGTCGTCGCGCTCCCACTGTCCGCCACTTTCGCTTTGGATCTGTTCATCTCCTCTTTCATTATTTCCCACTCATTTCTTTGACAATGTGCATCAAAAGGGTACCTAGCGGATAGCTTCCCCACAGAAGCCATAGGAAGATGTCCATATTTCGGCTGTTTTCCGAGTCGATTCTTTTGGAACACTGTTCGGTAGATCAGGGTCATCATTAGGCTTGCTGTTTGACCCTCCGTCCTCATAATTCTCATTTATTAGACTTTACAACATAGTTCATTGATCTCAGTTTCAAAGATTTTATTTGAACTTATTTATTTTTAAAGACTTTAAAATCTGCTCTTAGGACTGCAATATGGAACTAATCAACCTCTCCTCTATAAAACCTTCTCGTCGGTGTAACATTCGGTGCCTTCTTTTGTGTCGAAAAGATTGCAAGGTAGGGCTCTCACTAAAGACCTAAAGAAGAGCCCCACTTAATGACGTGTCTCAAAAGGCCTTGATGCCGCCCATCAAGTCTTCTGTCGACTACGACCTTTTCCTCTCTACTCTCTTCCCTTTCTCACCTCCCTCCGAACGCTCACTGTCAAGCTGAAACGTAAATGCCGCTGAAGTCTTGCGGCGAGGGAGCATCCAGCTGACAGAGCCCCGTAACCTGATCAGCTCCAGGAAGGACCTCTGATTCGATAAGGTGGGCACATGGCTTGGTGTTCCTCTTATTATTCGCTACACACTTGCTATCTTGGACGCCCGCCCCCAATCCGCTCGCTTACCCCTGCTCTGTGCGCTGGGCCATCCGGCTATCGATTGTCCGACCCGGGTATGCGTAGATAAACACGCTGTGTGGTGAGAGAATGAGGCAACAAAAACTCGAGCGATATTTGCCCGAGAGTCGGCCAAACGTACGCTCTTATCACTCTCACGTTGTTTCCCATCCATCTCACGTATGACGTTCTCGAGAGCGGCACTGAAGGGTTCGTCTAAATGGTGTAGCCCGTTCTGGCGCTCTTTTCACATCGGTGCTGACTTCCTTGTAGAAATCCTAATCGCGAAGTTGTTGTAGCGATCATCAAGAATTCTAGTGTAATAACCGGTTAAGAACGGTATAGTTCGCTGCGTTCAGGCAGTATGAATGTCTCACCCCGTCAAAGCCGTTCCCTTCCTTC
>MU913516.1:2394-20120 GCA_036418165.1 Cooperia oncophora | reverse complement strand
AAGTTGTTATAGCACTTTGGCTGCAGATTAATCAGGCGGTTTTCCACAAGTTGGGAGTAGCATTGTATATCACAGGTTTTCGTCCCGCTCCCCTCCCCCCTCCCCTATGTACTGTACTGTACTGAGGACTTTTAGACATAAGCCCTGGGGAGGGGGCAGGGGGAGCAAGTTAACGAGTTTAGACCATCTCCTTTCACCCACAAGTGAGGCTGCAAAGGGTTCTCAAACTTCGAGCAATACTGAGCGGTCAAGCGGTTATACCTTCACTTAACACTGAAATGTACTGAAAGCTGTCGAAGCCAGTATCAAAATGGTGGGAATGCACTCTTACTGAAAATGCTCGTTTCCATGGCTTCGAAACGAACAGGTTGAATACGACAGATTGGTGGGTTTACGACGCAGTCGTGTGCAGTCAGGTGTCACCACAGAGTGACTGGAGTCTCAGTCGTGGAATTTCTTCAAAAATAAGGCCAAGAAATTAAAGAAAAGGCAACGATTCATGAACTGTTAGGCTTGTCCTGGTCACAACTATTCACGGTGTCATTTCTACGGAAGTTATGGCAAAACGACAGTTTGTAAGAGAAAAGCCTGGCGCTAACCGTCGATTGACCAGAAATTCGGAGCGGTCGTAGTTTGCGCTGCAATGAGGGAAAATCAAAATGAAGGCCGTGTGAGGCTTGAAGATTTATGTTCTTCTTTAAAGGCAGCAACAAAGTATAAAAACAACATGTGGTTTTAGATTCGCAGTAATTTTCCAACCTTCATGGAAGTTTATCAGTAATTGCATGCCAATAGCAGGACGGGGAATATTGAAACATTACAAATCCTTTTTTATGTGACCACATCAACCATCGAAATTTTTGAGGACCTGTGAAAAAGCCCATGCCCATGCTTATGACTTTTCGTATGAAGGACAACCTAACTACTGCCGTTTCACAGGGGCTTATGTTTGAGACTGAATGTTGCGCAGATTCAGCACAGAAATCTGTCAAAACAATATAAAACCAGATCACTTGACACCTCTCATCTTTAATATCTACATTATATAAAGTGCTCATAAATTTATTGATATTTACTTTTCATAGAGAAACAAAAACAATTACTTCTGCGAAGAGTACAGTAATGATAGATTGAGTAGCGGTTGAAAACAGTAAATCTCGTAAGCAAAATATCTCAGATGAAAATCTAAAGCAAAAAAAATAACCGAGCATGAGTGAAATTGAGATAGTACTAAAGCTGGAGCAGCCTTCCAGAGAACTCAAATTCGTCACCTATCAGCAGCGTTTTCAAGATTACCATTCAGTTTTGATTCGCCGCATCTCTTCCTTTCTCTTGCGTTCCTTTTCAAGCAACTTCTCCTGGATGGCTATCATTTTGTCGCACATCACATCGAGTTCAATTTTGCCTTCGCTGTTTTCCGCATTCAAAGCCACCAACATTTGACGCTGTAAAAAGGCCTTCGTAATGACACTCGTTAACTGAACGCACAGAATTCGGATGTTTTCATTATAATTGAAAGGAACCTAAAGTCACTTAAAGATTCAAAGAAGTTAACAATTTTGATGAAGATTCAAAGTAAAACACTTGAAGGCAGCGCCCACGTTCATCTGATGTTCCCGCGCCCTCCCTGGATATCATAACCTCCCTATGAGGATGTGTACTAGTTTTGCATCTCAAAAAGGCGAGAGGACAGCGCCGTTCGCTAGTCAAGAGTCGGCCGCCCCGCCCAACTAGCCAGCAGAGGGTTCTATACAGAGTATTTTCCATGATTTTTTTTTCTGCTTTCTTCTTCACTACTGCTTACGTGGTATATGGGCTCCATAACTCATTATTCTTGAAGGCGGGCTCAGCCTTTAAAGCCTAAGCCAAAGCAGTTATGGCACAGGTGGGCGGGGCGGCATCCTCTTCACAAGCGAGTGGCACCATCCTCTCGTATTTTCGAGCTGCGAAATTAGTACATCCTCCACCATGCTACGATATCCAAGGAGGGCAAGTAACGTAGGAACATCAAATGAACGTGGGTGCTGCCGTTTTGAATCTTCATCAAAATTTGGTTCCCAATGACATATAGTTACAACTGTAATTCTTAATACTGAATAACTGGTTCACGGACAGCACAAAGCGCATAGGCGTTGTTGTTCGCCAAGAAGTTTAGAAATTTTTTCTTACCTGGAGGCCAACACACCACAATGTCGACGAGGATAAAGGTCCTCGCCGTTAATCAATCCCTTGGTGGAATGCGGCACGCATTCTACTTCCATTCAGAATCCTAGTGGCTTATTGAATGCGATGTGGCCTACACAATGAATCGAAGACCAGCCGATGCACAAGTCAGTGTTTTATCTTCCCAGACGAATGTGGTACCAATTTACCGCCCCGAAGGACAGAAGGCTTGGTTGGCCTGGGCGATAGTTGACCAGGGATTTGAACCCGGGACCGCGTGAGTGGTAAGAGCGCCACTTGTCACTACTCGAAGAAATGGTGCAACACACCCAAACCCTTTGAAAGGTACCACCAAAACTGTGGCTATACTGTTAGAGCATCCTCTCTGGAAGCGTAATACCCGCCCCGCAGGGAATTGGCAGAATTTCCTTGCTGTACAAAAACTTGCACAACAATGGCAATTGCTCCCTAATCTGCTGTGCTCACTGTAATCTAAAAATATTTCAGTTGGCGCACTGGTCAGTACAGGTGCCTGTAGCAACATGGTTCCGAACCGAAGACGGATGCACAACAGATACCGCATGATCGATATCTGTTGTACCTTCGCTTGTCATCATTTAACTTCATTATAGAATAAACCTACGAAAAGTTACCTATTTGAAACCGTCATAGTTACATACCAGTTCATGTTCTGTTGCCTCCGGAATCCAGAAACGATCCTTGGCCTTCGACCAGTTGGTGATGGCTTCCAGTGGGGCGTCTTGACCTTCAATTCGCTCTGAGAACATCAGGTTGCCAATATTCAGCGTGGGGAGATAGGTTCCACTGCAAATAACAGTTCTCGACCATTACTGGCTAAAAGAACGACACTGTGCACTTGATGAATAGCGTTGTCGTTCGCATCACGCATTTAACATTAAAAAAAGGGGGCCCACTTGGGGGCGGACCCACTTGTGAGAAGGAATACTTTCTGTGCAGTAGCTGAAGTCTGCGGTCTACAAATTGTTGGGTGTCACTGATCTATCTATTCATTGTAAGCGTGGATTCCCAAATGCGGTGGTTGTTCTACTCTCCCCATATCGAATGGTAAGGGTGAGGTGATAAGGAAAAAGAAATGGCACCAACCAGGCGGAAGCCACTCGTCCGAGCCCGACGAACTTTCTTGGCCTCATGCAGTACAAGCATGATTTCGCATGGCGCGTTTCGTATGGAAGCACTCTATGCAGAGCTTTCAATGCCAGGCCTGTTTTTTACTCAGTTTTTTGCGAGGCAAGAAAAGAAAGGAGAAGGTCAGTATGCCACTTGTCATTATTAATAATTAGCATAAAGCCATTTTTGAACGCGGGGCGCGCTTTTAATGCTCATGAGGCACTTGGAATCTCTGGTGCAGCTTCACTTTCACATGCTATGTTTAATGCTTTCATTCCGCGTCCAGTGTGTTTCCAGGAAGATTGGTGACGAGTTGCGGCTATCATGGGTAACTTGAAAGCAGTTGGCACGATAAATCCCTAAGACGAGTGGGATCAATACGCCTGGCAGGACGGGATTCCGTGCCCATGAACAGGCGCTGCGTAGCCTTTTCTAAGGAAAGCATCCTTATTAGGGCCCTATCGAACTACATCAAACCGATTCGGACGCCCTCTACGCTCAAACGGACAACCGTTCCTGACGCTCGTATTGATTCGTTTGCTAGGCAAACTATGAAGCGAAGGGATTGGTATGAAGCGACAGCGGAGCCGCATGGACGTATGAGTGCATACATGCAGCCGCATCTTCGGTAGCGGTTATTGGCAAGATGCATATGGAAAACTCGTCCGGAATTGATTTTCAAGTCAATAGACGAAGGCTGTTTATTCGCAGGTTTTTAACCGTTTCACTCCTGTTCTTTCGCCATTTTCCCCATTATATAGCGCCCTACTAGCATTTTAGGCCGAGTACCAAATTATCGTGCCAAGTGGCTTTAAGACCAAACTATAGCTGCACACTGAACTCTGCGGTGAAGGTTTTGGTGACAAAACTGAGATCCCTGTTATATTCTCTTCAACAGGTGTGGCCAAATCATTGATAGTGCTCTACAGTGTTTTTATTTGGGCAAGTAAATGACGTAAACTGACGCATATTTCATGACGGTGCCGATCACTAGTCCACACTTGCAGTGTACATCGGCAAGGATCTGCGTGACTTCATCAACAAATTTCATCTGAAAACGTCACAGTAGAAGAGTATCGAATCCAATCCCTCCTTTTTTTGCTACAAAATAAGTCCTCATTCAAATGTCGTTCCCCACGTTTACTTACAGAATCTCTTCACTTTCCTCACCTTGCTTGACATCTCTTTTGTTTTGATGTTCATTCGAGACCATATAGTGGGATCAACGCACACGTAACTCGAGCCATTGATCGTACGCACATCGGTGCTAGTGCAAATTTCAGTGCTGTCGATTTTGCAGCGAAGTGTAAACCTGAACTAATTGCGTATGTGCATATGTATGTATCCATATTATAAAAAACGTCAGCGCGGTTGTTGCGTTGGGAAAAATCTTTCCCAGTTATTGACTTTTCGCGGTTTATCCCCTTTCACATCGGTACCCCTTCCCCCTCTGAGTTGGTGGCACCGCCAAACAGGATACATCGTTGTTGGGGAATCCCCAATAGGGGAGTCGTATTTGGGCTGGGAAAAATTTATTTTGATAGTTGATTTTTCTCGCTTCACGGACGTTGTAAAGGGGGGGGGTCGTATTTACGTTTTGGCGTTGTAGGAGTGGTGGTTGACTTTTGGTGATTTTCCTGTTTCATGCGTACTATATGCCTCTCCCCACCCGCCCCCGCTCGACAGCAAAATTTTTGGGAAAAAGTAGGGAAATTTTGGAAAAAAATGGCAGGAAGTTGGGGAAAATCTAAAAAAATTGGTAGAGGGGGGGGTCGTAATGTCTCGCGACTGTTCCTGTTTTCTCCTTCACATGTGCTATTTACCCCCTCCCCCCCCCCCCCGCTCGACGGCTCGATTCGATGAGGAGGAACAGAGGGCCGGAGGGGGGGGGGGAGGGGGTGGGTGGCCGTACCCCTCCAAAAAAAAGGGGGAGGGCGTACAGACTCGACTAAAATCCCCAACCAATGATGTGCCCTGTCGCCTCTGTACAAATACTATTAAGGATAGTTGAAAATTGTGGTTGGTTCCTGACGACCTCTCTGCCCCTGCCCCTCCCCTTTGGGTGAAAAACTGGAAAATATGGGATTGGAAAAATTGGTAGGAAGCTAGGAACTTATGGGAAAGTGGTAGGTAGGTGTTGGGGAAGGAGGGGGGGGGAGGGTCGTATCGAGATCCTCACTCGGGGGGAGGGTTGTGCTGACACCACTATTTCACAAATCACGATGCTGTGCTCTGGTTACAAGTCACGGTGGAACACCTTGATTTCAAGATTCTAGAGTAATACTATTAAATTTCAAAGGTACGCTACCGTAGGGGCAGCGATCGTATCTACAAAGAATGGCGCACGTTCGCTATATAGAGGTGAAAGGAATTTCAAAATTCCTGCTAACACACCGAGCCATCCTGCAAAGTGAATCCACGAAATGAAGGTGAACAGGTAAAGATGGGGAGTATGGACAAGCAAGAAGTCCTAGACAGAAGAGGGTTCCGGCGTCGCCGACCGTTTGGACTCCACAATTTCGGCACCGAGCTCATTTTTAAATTGCCTAAGTCACCAAATCCGCTAAAAACTTGTATTAGGGTAGTTTAACATCCTGATTACGAATATGACATTCACTCTTGCCGCTGGCGCTAATGGATGACACTACGATTATCTGCGCTCCGCTAAGGCTGAGCCCAAGAGGTAATCGTAGTGTCATCCCTTGGCGCCAGCGCCAAGAATGAGTGTCATAATTGTAATCACGATGGTAAATAACCCTTGTGTACATGTTTTCAGCGGGTTTGGTGACTTAGGCAATTTAAAAATGAGCTCGGTGCCGAAATTGCTGGAGTCCAAACGGCACTAGCCCATTATTGAAAGGCACAGTATTCACGTGAAATTGCACAAAGTTTGGTCGTCTCCGCTACAGACGCTGAAAGGCGCCGGAATGGATGAGGTAGAGGATGGGAGAAGGTCGCATTGACTTGACGCCAACTGCTCCCCACCATCGCGCGGTCGCTCCAACAGTTGACAGCAGACGAGCTGGCCCTGCACCATATCCAGCCCCTGACACGCCCCAGCGTCTGCAACGAAAATGACGGTAATCAAGGCGTTCTTTACAGCTTTTTTTGCTGCTTCCTTTACAAAAGCATTTCGTGGTTCATACAATTAGCGCTACGTGGGCTACTGTGCCATCGCCCCAGCGCCTTTGAAGACAGTTCCCGCGATCAGGTGCTACCGGTAGTGGGTGCTCAATCATGAATCGGTAGCCCACAAGTAACTCCCCAGTAGAGAAAGGACGCGAAAAAATCTTTGAAGAACTTCCTGGACAGAGGCCTCCTTAGCAGTGAGGCCAGCGCCAGGACAAGTCTGTCGACTTCGGCAGGCCTAATCAGCAGGATTCGGTGTGCAACCCGTTCCCGGCAAGAGCACAGGAAATCACCCTACGACGCTCCAGGCAACGCTATGTACACACGCATTCCGCTTGTAAGCCGTTGTCTTGCAGAGTGAAAGTAATCGTGGTTGCAATGGTTGCAATAATCACGCGTCTCTAGCTTCTTTATCTCGCCGTTTCGAGTGACGAAAGTGGTATATTCTCTGCGAATGCGGACAACAGTGCTAATTTCACGAAAACATTTCGAGAACCAACTGGTCTTTAAGGCACGTGGGCAAGTCGCATGTCCCAAAAGTATTCACCTATTCCGAACTCATAAGCGGTTCTTCACCGTCCCCCCCCCCCTTTTTTTTTGCTAATATTGCTACCTTCCAGAGACTACTGCCTCGCAACACGCGGATTCGTATGGTTTCGTAGCGCTCAATTTCTTGAACTAAATGGCGCCTTTAGGCAAACTAGCGCCCATGGTATTCTATTCCGCTCAATTCTATTCTGTATGATCTTCTTATGAAAAGAACATTTCACCTGTTTATGACCAGATGCTGCCGCTGATTTTGGGCCCTCCCATAGAACCAAGCACAGTGACTGCACAATTACACTTACATTTTATCCTTCAATGCCTCACGTTCTTTCATTCGCTGCTCCACAGATCGCTGACGGTCTTTCGCCTGTCTCTCCATTACATCCAATACCTGAGCATTCAATTATGAGTCGATCATATAATTCAAAACTTCGGAAATATTGAACTTCTCTCCGTACTTTTTTCTCGAGCGCCCTTTCGCCTAGATCTTGAATACGCCTCACGCACTTGTCCATAATCTTCTCGGCCAATATTGCTTGATATTCCGTTTGGGCTACATTTTCTGACAGCACGATCAGGACAGAGCGACTATCTCGAGCACGTGCCCTACCTGCAAAAGCATAGATTTATAGTTGAGAACACGCAACCATGTTAGCAGTACTCTCTTGCCTCTTCATTGCGAGTGCCTTATTCCAAGTGCCTTGAACAAGTATTTCAAGTATGTGCCTGGAAACCAAACAGTTCCGCTCCCTTCCCCCCCCCCTCTGACGCAACGCTGGGTAAGTTTATGTGAATGAGACATGGGCGAGTAATTCATCTATACCGATAGCGCTCGAACGACTGATCAACTCACAGAGTTCCCGATGTCCCCCATAAGAGGAAAAATAACAAACGACAAAATAACTAGAGTTTCGGTATGAGCTGCGTGAGACATAGATAGGGGTGGCAGGCGGACAGACTAACGATAAGTGTAGCATCCTAGAAAGAGGAAAGACGATAATTGTAGCATGTTAGAAAGAGGAAAGAAGTATACAAGAACAGTAATAGACGAAACAAAGTCAAATCGCGAAGAAGGAGATGGACAGGGATAGGCAGGACGGCATGCGTGCACGTATCAGACTAATGAAACTATTCAAGAAGGAAGAGCTCTTCCGGCCTTTTGACTTATAAGCGTTCTGTAAAAGCTTTGTGGGTTTATTTTGGAGGATTGGCAGTGTTAAAAGGTAAGATCGGTGTGATATGAAAACACCTACTACAGTTGTAAGGACAAGCCAGTTTTCCACGACGCCATGCTTGGCTCTGTCTGACACCATCGTGATGCCATTCTACTGTTGGACTGTATCGTTCGCGAACAATTTCCAAAGAATCTTCCAAAGCTGTTATGTAAACAAATGAATAGCCGTCAGCCTTGCGGTTCAGCGCCGATATCGGCTAACCTGCTTATCATATCATGGTGGTGACTGCTCGAAGGCAGGCACAAATATCCATCGAGCTGAGAGGATAAGAGTGGCCTCGGTAGCGTAATAGGGAACGCAACCGAAAGGAAAGCGGCAGATGCGGTTGAGAATCCTGCCTGTGGCCTGACTTTTGCCCACAAATAAGCCCTCTTTTGATACACCTTTAAGCGTCCAGCAAAACGATTGCATGAGTAAATCCCTTCCACAGAATTGAACTGCTCTTAAAATTCCCTCTCTTGCTACTTCATTTCCTTATTCTGCTCCCTTATGAAGGCACGATGCTTTTCCTGTTGCCCGTTGCGTTGCCTAAAAGGCCCCATGAGCCAAGCTATAATTCGGTACATGCTGGAAAATAGTGGCAGGGGTGCCATATACCGCTGTGGGGGGGGGAGGGGAAATGACGAAAAAGTGAAGTTAAACGACCAGAAACTGCAAAAAAGCTTTGTCCTGTACAACAGTGAACAAGCATTTCTGGACGAGTTCCAGTTGGCATGGTGCCAGCCTGCTTTGATAGATACGTGTATGTAATATATCCATGGTAGCAATGCTTCATGTCAACTGTGCTCCATAAATCAAGCGATAAGTGTACCAGCGTCGATGTGACTGCCCGGCCATTTGTGGGCGGGAGGTTGCGGTGGGCGTTTGGGTCGGCACACTGCACCTTAGCTAGGCGCTATAACAATTCCCTTGGTTCGAAAAGGCACTACACAGCGCCTGTCAAGGGGCACAGCATTCTTCGTCCAAGGCGTATAGACCCTGTACGCTTTGTCAATTTATCATGCCACTTGCCGTCACGTATACTCGAGATCCCTGAGATCGGGTAGGCGTGGTTTCAATTCAAGCTGAAGGTTTCTATGCTTCTGGTGAGATATTTTCATCTTCGACACAATTGTCGTGTGCCTGTCCAACACAGAACAAGATGACAGTTGTCCCAGACTGGAATATTCCACGAGTAACCAATTCCGTGCCATGTTCAAATGCCACGCCTACTCTGGCTCAGGGATAATGGAGTGTACCTCAATGCCGTGTGAATGAGTTCTCCGGTGGAGTCGAGGTGGAGATGAATGCTTCGAAAACATTCTCGACTTCTTCAATTGAATCGGATGATTTGGAAAAATGAGTCTCGAAATTTCTTATTTTTAGCTACCTAACATTGTGGAGCACACCCTTTGTTTGTTTCAATATCCGACTGAACTCATACTAGCTAAGAAATAAGAAATGCGTTTGAGGTAGACTGTCGTACCTCTCCGTTGAACACGTTGCACAGCATTGCTGGAACTGTTATACTTTATGATAAGATTACAGGTGCTCACATCCAGACCCTCTTCGACAACTGACGTTGCAACTATCACCTGAAACCCAGCGTTAACAAGAAAGAGGTCAATCGATATCGTTACTATGTCTCTTTATAGCTATGAGGTTGTGCGACAAAGAACTTCTCCCAGAGTAAAAGCTACACACCTTCCTCCTTCCCGTGTTGAATTCATCGAGTACTCTCGTCTGCTCCTCCTGTGTTTGGCCGTACTCTGTGCTTCTTCTTTGAAGTACCTGGAATAGTCTGGTTATAAGGTCACATAACCCAATGACTAATAGTCCTGCATTCTGTCGTAAATTTCTGCGCGAGAAGACCCTCAGTACTAACACAGAACAAGATTTAGACTGTTATTGTTTGCGTGTTCAGACCCGCCCGTGGTCCGACTTTTGCCCACAATTCAGCATTCTTGTGATAACAGAACAAGATAGTGCGAGATTCGTGAGTGAAGTAAAAAGGCTTCTTCACGTTCTCCTGCCTGAGACATGGTCCTCCTCAACAAAATCTCTCGACCACTTCTTTGAGATGAGTTCAGTAACGTCAACCGCTGAAGCGTTTTTCGCAACCGTAGGAATGCTGAGACGTTCTTCGACTATACCACAACCTATGCAGCAAACAGTTCCTACGAAATAGCGGTATGTGTCCCCAGCGTAATACTGACTGTACGCTCTTCATAGTACGAACAGGCAATTAAGTCCGTGGGAAACGGAGCATCCCATCGCTCCTCATTGTCAGTGAGACAAACCGTGCACTGAGCATCGTGGATCCTGAGCTTGCCGTTTGTGAAGCAAATGGATCCACAGCTACAGTGGCGTGCCACCTTCTCCGGTCAACAGTGTACGCGGACGGCTGCAGGGTAGCACGACCAGCTACAGGCCTGGTCATAGCCGAATGCACTACTTATTTGCGTTCTTTCTTTTCTGGTTGTTCTTCATCTGCGATATCGTTGTTTTGTGGGTTACAGGTATCGACGCAAACACTGCATAGAGGATAGCGCGGGTTGAGTACGGCAAAGCAGCCGAGTATCAGTACCTTTCGGCCCTCTTTACGCAACTTTTCAAAAGGAGAAGTTGGCACGTTACTTGCGTATCCCTTCATCTTGCACATAGAAAGGACCTCTCGAAGGTTTGTGTAGAGTAAGTGCGCAATCTACGCTGCTCGCTCACTACCTTATAGCGAGAGTTCAGAAAAACCGCTCAAAATGTCAACTTCTTCGTCATCTTCTTCAGCGTTAATCCATTCTTGGGCAGGTACGCTCCAGCCTACCAACAACATAACTTATCACAGGTCTAATAGTGCCACAAATGTGAATTCTTATATGATTCAAATCTCTATAAGCCTGCGCCACCTAGGAGAACGAGTTGTGATTTTGACAACGTTCAATAAATGAATTGCTTCTAACGGGTGCTGAATTAGCTTGGCGGAAACCTTACATCATATTTTTTTGGACCTGAGACACTTGTCCGTATAACTGAAAGAGTTTGGCCGACAATGTGAACAATAATCATGGGTAACACTAGTGGTGTTGGTTGTACTAGCTTGCTTTAAATTCCTTGTTTTTCCGGTAAAAAGGAGAAATTCATCCCAAACCGCCAGCCTTTTTGACATTTCGCACCTTCAACTTTGGTTTGAGCGTGAACTCTGCCGAAGCCAAAATGGAGGAGGTGTATCATGACCATGCTTTAGTCACCGAAAAAAACTACCGCGATACCAACGCTTGAAGAGGTCACTCGAACGTCGAAGTCATGTCTGGTGGGCCGTATGCTTTCAACTCGACTGAATAACGGCTTGTGAAACTACAATGTAGAGTAGCGCTACCACGGATGACCTCAACGCACAGCACCCTCAAAACTTGAAGTGTGAAGTGAGCTGTCAGTCAGAGGGAAGCATTTGTACGCACTGTTTGTTCTCAACAGGACAGAGCCGGACCAACAGTGCAAATCCAAATCGAATCTCATACAGAACTGCTGGACTGCTCTTCCACAGCATAGACAGCACCCTTTGTGACTGCTTTCTCGTTGATCCCTGAAGGACGTTGATGCCTGACACCACTATCTCGTTACATAAACGAGAAAAGCTTCACGAGAGAAGTTCAAAGAAAAATTGAGCTGATGTCCTATTTGCGGTGTGCCAGCCTACATTTTAAAGAGATCCACAGCGTGTCCGGACGCTGGCAAGCTCTCAAGTGCATGTATACATATTAGACTTTATACATATGCTTCTCTGCAATAAAAAAAGTCTCTTTTCAAAGGTGACAAAACATTCCCGCCAAGCCAATTTGCATGAAATTGCAAATGAAGTAGTCCACCATAGTATGTTAGAGTCGAGGACCACTGGATGTCGATCTGCTAAAACATTAAGGAACTTTGATCATTGACTCCACTTACTGGTGACAAATCCAACGAGATCTCGACGACCCAGCACCTCATCCGTGTTCAAATAGTGCATCAATTCCACCGCAGTCGAGCGTCGCGTAACGAAGATGATTGCACGCGAATTTTCATCTTTTTCGAACTGATCCTTCAGCTCTTTCTGAAAAGGCATATAAGAATGACTTGGCAGAAAATGAAAAAAAAGTTGTGGCCCCAGCGGCAACTATTTCCCATTCCATCTGTATCATCTAACATTTTCAAACACAGAGCTCAATCTGCACATGAGTTTTCTTTCAGTTGACGTAGAGAAGATGATAGACACTCACCTGCGTAATTGACTGGCTGATATAAAACATTTATACTCTTTTGCATCATTCAGCTGATGGTCAGCCTTTTATGCAGAAGGAACCTTCATGAATAGCAAGTAAAGAGCTTGTTTTTATCTGATTTCCAGTCCAAACACTCTGAACATATGTGACTGAACTTGCTCGCTTATTCAAGGTCCGGATTCCAGAAAGCAACTATGACTGCTAATCATCACCGAAGTAAGCGCAGTGTGTCATCAGATTACTTTATATCAAGTTAGTGTAGCAGTTTGGGTGCAGCCTGAGTCCTCAAACACAGCAAACCGTAAGGGTGATCTTAGGCAGCATTCAGACTCCGTGATAACACACTCTGACGCGCTGTAACGCGCTGTAACACGCTAGAGTTGCAAAAGTGCTCCAATCATATGGAACCGAACGCAGTCGGAGATCGATCGGCGCCGCCTAAGCGGCAACTGCCGATATACCAGACTGCATTATTAAGTCACCGCGTACCCTTCATTCCTCATACTCTCTCAGCATACAATGGAGCCGATCTATTCCCCTTCGCGTCTTTAACACGTTGACGACCGCGCGGGTTTTTACTTTTTCGGCCTCGTGGGACACGCGCGCTTTCTCGAACGCCACAAGCGCGGTACGCATACAATTCACGCGGTCCCACGAGGCGCTTTTTTGGAGATTGGATCGGAAAACCTGGTTGAGAGAGCAATTATGAAGTAAGTCAATCATTCACTATGGAAAAAACTAGGCTGGCCAACTCTCGTTGCACTAGGTGCCAGAAATTTGTCTGTAACCAATGTTTTCATAAAAAACACAAGTCGTGCCTTCTACAGGACTCAGAATCCTTCATCTTATATTTTTCAATCATTATCAATATGGTATTTATCTGCATTTGTTAGTAAAGTGTTGAAGAGCAAACCAAGAGTTGAGGAGCAAACCAGTCCAAGCAAATGGTGTTCTTTCCCCAAGAAGTCTTTGCTAAACTAGTGTGTACTGAATTATTCCATAGACTACGCATTGTACAAGTATACTAAGGACTGAACTATAGAATGAATAGGAGAAACTAAACAAAAAATCATGCACTAGTGAAAGATATGGATTTGTTGATCGTGATTCGTATTCAATGCACGCGGTCCCACGTGGCCTACAAAGCGTGCATTCAATGCGTATCACGCGGTGGTCAATGGTTAAGGTTGTAGCGCTCTAGCGATTGCAGCGCGTTACAGCGCATCGAAGCCCGTCACCGCAAAGTCTGAGCGCTGCCTTACTCGTTAGTCATGACGCACTTCATACCTTCGATTCGAATACTTGCTTTTCGAATACACAATATTGTGAAGCCTTGAAACTTCTTGTTATACACCCGATAATTGTTGGCCACCTTAGCTAGCTTTGTAAGTAGAACGGGTGAAGAATAAGATGCTATGCTAACTCAATAAGGCCACCAATGCAGCGCATTGTTACAAAGTTTAACATTTCCAAGTCACCCAGAGTAATTATTATTTCGTTCCTCCATGTGATGGTCAAGCTGCGCGCTACGAAATTCGAATACTGACCAACTGCATGGCGCGACATTTTCTGGCTGGCAGGCGCGTATACCTAAGCAACTTTTTCTTTCTCCGCTGCGGGCTATGTTGTCTACGAACGCCTAGGAGGCTGGCTTTGGCGTGGCGCCAGCCAGTTCTACGTCAATTGCGGTATCTGGCAGGCGACCACAATTGGCGGAAAACAATTTGCGGTGCGACATACCCAAACCCCTCACAAGCCCTAGCATCCGCAGGGAACAAGAGTATTTATGAGTCGTGAGGAAACACAGTGGCTCCCGAAAATTTTATGGTCAACTCGGCTTCAAAGGTGCACCTATCAAAGGAGTCCTCACCATTCAGTATCCCAAAAAAAATTTTCCGTACACTGGCTTAATACATTGAAGAAAACGCTCCTCTCTAGGAGAGAAAACAGTTTTTACAGTGTTTCGCGTGACTGATTTCTCACCAAACAGATGAAAAGAAAATGCTCGATAAATGCTCAGTGCTATGATCAGCTCTTTCATGCCACTTATTTTGCCAATTGATCAGCAGTGTTCTGCTCAAGTTTTCTTGAACTTTGTGAAGTGCAATAAAATAGGCCACATGAAAACTAACCTCCAACACAGCTACAATTGGCTTTTTGGGTTCCTCCCTCGCCGATCTGATGAGTTTCTCTGAAAAACCTTTTTCTTTCAGAAGTTTCAGCTAGTGACTCATTACTCTTCGTTAACTCAAAAACTTGCCGACGCTGTGGTATCCCACAGCAAAAATCATGGCGAAGTTAGTCGGAAATGATACTGATCTTCAAGCCACCTCCAGATGTCAAGCGGTGAACGGAGTAAGGACTAATTTAAGCCGCCTTCGTAATCCGCGAAGTGAACATTTTACTGATCGTAACCGATCGTGCTCCACCGCTAAGCGCTGGACAACGGCAACTGTCAAAGAAAGCTCCACCTTGAGTTTGAGTGAATTCGCACTTGCAGTGGTGCAATGATTGGCAGTGGAGCGCGGTCGGTGAAAAGGAAACAAAGGCAGCGTTGTAGCAATGCCTTTTTTCAAACAATGAACTTCCTGACACTTGATCGATGATTGCTAACAACAGTAAGACAAGGGGAATGCAAAAAGTATCGAATGATGGCTAATTAACGGCAATATTACATGGAAGGCTGCTTAAAAGTATAATTATTGATTAGGCGAAACATTTTTTATGGCTAGAAGATATGTTGATTCCATTGTGGTTAGGCAGCAGCATACGCGACAGCAGCGGCGATCGCGAAGTACGATCGTCGGTATGCGACAGAGCGCGCCCCGAGGCTATAACTTGGACCGCTCCAAGTGCTTCTAGGAGTGATAGGCTCAATTTCATGATTTTTTTTCTTTTCAAGGCAGCGCCCACGTTCATTGATGTTCCCGCGCCCTCTCTGGATATCATAGCCCTCCCTATGAGGATGCAGTATGTACTAGTTTTGCATCTCAAAAAGGCGAGAGGATAGCGCCGTTCGCTAGTGAAGAGTCGGCCGCCCCGCCCACCTGGCCAGCATAGGGTTCTATATAGGGCATTTTCCATGATTTTTTCTGCTTTTTTCTTCACTACTGGATCACGTATTATATGAGCTCCATAACTCATTATTCTTGAAAGCGGGCTCAGCCAAAGCAGTTATGGCAGCCAGGTGGGCGGGGCGGCATCCTCTTCACAAGCGGGTGGCGCCATCCTCTCGTATTTTTGAGCTGCGAAATTAGTACATCCTCCACCCTTGTCGACAAAGCTACGATATCTAAGGAGGGCGTAGGAACATCAAATGAACGCGGGCGCTGCCTTTAAAGGGGTGTCGGTCGGATGGCGTGGCTGGCAGCTGTCCTACCGTAACTGGGACGCTGCTGGACGCTAATTGACACCTCCCTGAGCCTGTTCAGCCGCTCCCTCGGACCGGAGAACTCGTCCACAAGCCACGCACCATACTGATTCGTATAATTGATCGACCTACAATGGTGAGACGTCTCCGTAAACGCCGAATTGCGTACTGATCGCTCAACTACGCATTCTCTTCCGTTTTTGAGCGGAGTTTCGACTTTTTTCGCCTACCAGCCATTACATAACTACAGCTATAAACGGCTATCGATTATTCAATGCATTTCTGTACAACTGCGGAGCTACTAAACCAGTGGTGAGTTTTTTACAGTTGCTTAAAAGTTGATTTCTATACTGTTTGCTTACTGGAAGAGCATAGTTTCATGACCATTTTGGGATCATGACACATTCTTCTTCTCAGTTCGCTCACAGTTATTTTTCCTTGTTCACGATCATTGAAGTGTTCCTACACGTTTGCACAAAAAAGTTAAAAGAACAGCTTCACGATGCATTATTCTTCAATATTCTTGCTTTCCCTGATACAATTTTCCTGGACTCAGTCCCTTACTCCATTTCTAAGTTGGTATTGACATTGTGACCCTGCTGACGAGCAACATTTCTCACTAATTACTGCCATAGGGGAGCGTGCGACGTTGCTGTCTCATTTGATATGCCCAAAGGAGACACAAATCTCCCGTAACTCATCCCGAAAAAGAAGTTGAGGTCGTAATTGGGTCATGACATGCTAGTGGCTGTTATAAATGAATCACAGATTATTCGTCACTTGCAGTTGCATTCGTTTTGAGTGAACTTGTTTTGCTTTCGTCATGTCTACTAATTTCTATAACATTAATGGCGAGCACGAGGCGTCACGAGAAACGAATTGGAAGATTATTGGGCACTATTGAACTATTCCTACCCCAAAACTCAAAAAATTTTTTTCGCTGAAACGTTGCCTATAGGTGTAATTCGATGCCCTGATCACGAATATCACATTCGTTCGAGCGCTGGCGTCATTTGGCGCCATTATGCGCCAATTTGGCGCCCACCACTTTTTTCACCAAAGTTGATGAAAACTTGCATCTACAAAGGGCTAAAAAAACACTTGTTAGGAACTCTTCGATGATCGTTAACAAGGAAAAATAACTGTGAGCGAACTGAGAAGAAGAATGTGTCATGATCCCAAAATGGTCATGAAACTATGCTCTTCCAGTAAGCAAACAGTATAGAAATCAAGTTTTAAGCAACTGCAAAAAAACTCACCAATGGTTTAGTAGCTCCGCACTTGTACAGAAAGGCAATGAATAAGCAATGGTCAATATACAATATTAGTAGTGTGGTTTCAAAATAGTTGGTAAGGCCAAAGAAGTCGAAAACCCGCTCAAAAACGGAAGAGAATGGGTGGTTGGGCGACCAGTACGCAATTCGGCGTCTACGGAGGCGTCCTACTATTGTGGGTCGATCAATGATGCGAGTCAATTACGTAGCTGTGGACGAGTTCTCCGGTCCAAGGGAGCGGCTGCCCAGGCTCAGGGAGGTGTCAATTAGCGTCCAGCAGCGTCCCAGTTACGGTAGGACAGCTGCCAGCCACGCCATACGACCGCCTCCCCCTTAAAGACACATGGTACGCTCAAACACATTGAGGGTGTATGAGACTATCAGCCCCCCAGCTGTCGATGTGTCGTGGTCCCCCCGCCCAAAACTGCACGGGACCGTGGGAAAGTCGTAATTCCTTGCTACGCCGCCCGTTTTTGCAAACTCACGTTTTTACTAACACCGTCCGCGCGGCGCGGTCGCGTGCAGCTCTCTTGGCTTTTTGCCAAGTCCTGTAATTGCGCTTGGAATACAAGTACAACGCAAGTTCTTCATGCGGATGACATTTTAAGATCTGCAAAATAAGAAC
>MU913515.1:0-25638 GCA_036418165.1 Cooperia oncophora | reverse complement strand
ACTGGTGCATGGCTTGAAGCGTCACCAGACCAGTTGTAGCAGGTTCAGCACGGCATCACTGATGGCAAAAGGGCGCCCTGACCACGCCCAATCCCCGCCCTGTCACACGCCCTATCGTTTGCTGCCATCATGACTGTAGAATGCGTGACACACCCCAGAAAGGGGTTTGTTGACGACGAGATCTTTTCCTTTCCTTCAGGTACAAATGCAGATGGAGGGTCTTCGCAGACTCCAACAACTCCCTTTACGATACAGTGGAGCATGGCATTGCTTTGTTTCACTTTACAGAACTCAAGGTCGGAAATATCACTATCACATTCTCTTTACTGCTCGATATTCCATGAAATCAGTGCAGTCACAGCGGGTTCCGTTCAGAAAAGTTGTTCAGGTTTCTTTGGCCTGTGGTTAGGCTGGATTCCAAACTGCCAACGTGCTGCCCTCTTGAATATGGCCGATATTGCAACTTATGATTTCGTTAAACATAAACTCCTAGGAGATTTTGCGCTACGGGTATGTGAGTTTTTCTGGGTTGAGGTGCTCGTTTTTATTTTTGCTTTATGAAGGACAACTGGGTAACCCATGCTCTGGCAAGTGCATGCGCAGGACTATCCGCTGCTGTTGTTTCACTTCCTTCGGATGTGGTGAAAACAAGAATGATGGACCAAATAAGGCATGAACTGGATAGGAAGATGTACGTTTGTGCTAAAAAAATAAGTTCGGCAGCAAATTTATTACAATAGCTGAATTGCAGGGCTCATGTGCAGAGCAAGCATGTACAGCTTTACAATGGATGCATAGACTGTTTCGTGAAAATAGTACGGCAAGAAGGATTTTTCTCGTTATACAAAGGATTTTTGCCTAGTTACATACGGATGGCACCTTGGTCGCTCACGTTTTGGGTATCCTACGAGGAAATCCGCAAATTCGTTGGAGCTCCTAGTTTTTAGGCTCTTTAGTTTTTAACTACAGTTTCATTTCTTATTTTGTTATTGTTCGAATAGATCTTGTTAGCTAACGTTGTAATTATTATTGTTCTCGCCAATAGTGTGCTGATTCAACTGAATCGCTCAAGTTAGTATTCTAATGTTTGTTGACAGTAAAATCAATGCTAAGGCGGAACATCTCCCTTCGCACGCACTCCAGTTTTCGCTTGCGATGTTTCGTTCAGGTCACATTCATACTTCGCAATGCTACTGCGCCATCTAAGCGACAGTATAGAGAAGTATAAACGCGCTGTCGCAGATAGCGAACAGATAGCTGGCAGCGTTCATTTTGCGTCAGTGTTTTGGCGTTATGCCAGCCCGTTTGAGCGAATTAGGAATGTCATTAGGTATTAAGCTAGCGTACAGCAACGTTTTGAGCGAGTAGGAAAGTATAGATATCAATCTAGCTTTCTGAGCGTCTCGGGGATAATTTTAGTTTTCGCGGCGGTTTGCTTGAAACGAGTCGACCACAAAAACGCGTTGTCATGGATACCTTTACTTTCGTTAGTGTGTCCAAAGGCGCGTGATAAGCTTGCGTAATCCTATATCTTGTTAGTGGTCAAAGCGACTTGTAGCCACTAGCAGTATGAGACGCTCGCTGACGCTCGACGCCTCAGACGTTGACCAAAAGTACCGCAGCTATGCTCTGTGTTTCCTGTTCTTTTTCGATCCTCTTTTTGTTCCGACTTCTCTAGAGATGCGGGGGAAAGCGATAAGGTGGGTTAATCATATCGGAAATCGCCATCACGTTTCGCTTCGTATCCTTCTAACAGCGCTATCGCAATTGATCATGGCTGAGTTTACATTATTTGCTATGCATCCATTATTCTTCCTTTCCCATTCCTTCGCTTAATCGATGGAAAATTGTATTCTGTGAAAATTAGAAAAACCTGGTGTGTGATTGTTTATCTGTAATGACACGAAGGGATTTTGGCTTTAAGGAAGCTCACTAATGTTCGACTGAGGCTGCATTTTATGCAGCACCATAGTAAATGCTACTAATGTTTTTCAAAGAGCTCAAACTATTCCTCGTGGGAATAGAAGGAAGTAAACTATTTTCGGTGTGGGCTGAGCCTCCATCAATGCGAAAAGGTTTTGGGGCTGATGTTTGACTTCGCATTCCTTCATTTTTTCAGCTCCATTTACATCTAGTCATTCTTTGAAGTGATTTTTTTGAGAGTCTCAAATATGTGCAATTTCAGTTCTTAGGTGACTGTTTTTTAATGTTTGTGAGGTGTGGCATTGTATCAGTGTGATACTCAGAAGTAGAAATTTCGGGACTTCGAAGGTGATCCGATTCTGTCTCAGTTTTAGGGTAGCTAGGTATAATAATATGATTGCAGAGATTACTCAGGATTACTTACTTGTATTTTGAAATATGTTGGCATTTTTAGGTTGTATATTTGATGTTGTAGCCAAAATTATCACAGTTTTATTCGTTGATATCCAGTAAAGAGATGATACTTTGTTTGAGTTGTACGGTACCTGTGTATGACTCCAGATGTTTCATATCTATAGTAATCTCCCGGATCATTTAACGGTATTTGAGTTAACGAGAAAATCTTGTTTGTTGAAAGGTTCAGCACTATTCCAGGCTCAAAAAACTCAAAAAAAATATTTTTTCTGTCGGGTCCGCAGGTTATTCACTGCTCTGATTTACATTATGTATCACTTTAGTTTTGAGTCTGCCCACCTTTGGGTCTCACCAGCCTGTCACATATCGATGCGAAACTTATGTGCGGAGGTTATTTGACATGCTGATCGCGAAAATGACATTAATCCTTGTTGCGTTGTGCTCAGTGTCGTGAACTATAAACGTATAAGCCTAATGGCGATCTTATTTCAAACTGGCTTCCTCACCTCCTTCAATTTTCTGACGAGCAAATATAAGAGAAACCAGTTCAAATTAATTATATATCTGTATCGTCAAAGTTCATGAATTTCAGAAGGTTTCCGAAGTCCTGTATAGAATTCTTTCCCTCGGATGGGGTGCTTTGGCTTTGTCGACCCTGCTACTGGGTTTAGACCGCTGTTCAGATTTCGCGATCGCCGCTCTAACCCGATGGCGCCTACTCTCGCCTATGCGCTGGCGCCGCGTCCGCCAAACGGCACGACATACGATCTGCGCTGCTCGCCAGTTTGGCATTTGCATGTTGCGGATATGACCTTGGCGCTGGAGCGACCCTGTCGTGTTCTCGACTGGATCGCGCGGTCGCAAAGTCTGATCGCGGTTTCTCGGAGAATCCAGAGTGAACCGTATCGCGTACATTCTTCTTTCGGTGATTGTCTCGAATTCGCACATTTTCTGGAATTCGTGCATTCTCCACATTCGTGCTGTATGAATTCAATCTAGTCAGTCCATCATGAGGCTGGCCCTTAAAAAAATGGCTAATGCTAACCTGCTTTGTTGTCCGCCTTCAGGTCGAGAGTTGGTAGTATCAGTTCCAATGAATGTTAGTTTTACTCTGTAAAGTTGGCATGTACGTCTCTTACGGTCGATTCTACAAATTGTCATGGCCAGAGGCGTTTTCTCATTCCCCATTCTGGATGAAAATTCTGAACTTTTCTAAAAGCCACATTTTCCTTTCCATTCAACTCGCTATTTCGACAGCTTCTTCAGCTTTCAACTTGGTATTTCTTTCAGAATAAGTCAACTGGGTAACACATGATGTTGCTCTGTTGTCGTTCTTGTCATATTGGTGGAGTTCGTTTTGCATCAACTTCCAAGTTCTATGACGCTGTCATAGTGGGTGGTGGAATGGTGGGCAACGCAATGGCTTGCGCACTGGGGTTGTTATACTTTGTCTTTTATTCACTTTACGCAAACTTTGGTGCAAGATGTAATAGAATTTATTGTCACGAAACGGTCTCTTATGGTCTCTTTCGCTGCGGATGATGGGGAAACAGTGATGCTGGAAAAAGATCATTAACGAACTTATGACCCAGTTTTGTTCGTTCGCGCTTGGATAAGTAGGGACACGGCGTTTAAGGCTGCGCCAACCCAGTCTACTGACACACCCCATTATCCGCTGGCGAAGTGGCTATTTACGTCGTTAGCTGCTTCATGTAGTTGCCTAGTCGTCTTAAATTGAGCTACATTTGAGCGACAATTCCCTCAGGCAAACATTGATCTTCCTCACTTACTCATTTGTAAACAATATGTCTGCTTATCCAGGGTGCTGAGGTTATAGGGCAATAGTACGCGACCACATGGACTCGAACCCTTCTTCATTGCCGATGTGTTATCCATTACCTACCAGGGCCGCTCTTACCCTCTCAGCTCGATGGGCGTTATGTGCCGCTGCCTTTCAGCGCTCAATCGTCTAGCGTGATGAGTCACTTAGCCGATATCGGCAGTGAACCACGAGGTAAGGTTGTTTTCGTTTGAAGTTGTGTTCGCGCCTCACTGCCATATCGGCTTAAGCGACTCACGCGTTAAAGTGGAGAGCATGGCCACGAAAAATCATAGCTAACATGAGAGCGGTATAGAGCGGCCCCTGTAGCGTAATGATAACGCACCGCCCGATAAGCGGGAGGATGCGGGCAATTCCTGTGATAACTTTCGGAACGCGCACTGCATCGTTGAACAGCTGTTATTGAACTAGAAAACTTGGAGAGATATGTCTGCTTGTTTTATGAGAACTTCCCTTATTTTATGCGACTATGATTCAGGCCGTAAACTCGTCTTCAGATCTACAAAAGCAATTAATTCATCACGTCTCAACAATATTAAGAGCTCATACATACACTAAAGTAAGGAAAACTAGAGATTATTAACAACTAAGCAATGTGGATTTTGAATAAAAGGACGCGGGTTGTTTTCGAGAACCCCACAAATTGCTCAAATATTGCAGACAGAGGCTGCAAGGCACCTTGTCATGGACTCACTTCTCTATTTGTCATCTTAAGAAATCGGTTTAGCCTATGTGGTGAACTGTTAGCTAAGAGGGCATGGTTGACAATTTTGCGAGGTGTGCGCGTTGATGCGCTTCAGTTTCGCTATAACTGGCAACGGTGTGTGTTAGAGGCCCGGGAAAAGCTACTGGACGTGTGCCAGACACCCCTTGTGTTGTTGCATTCCTGGACTATAGCTTTAGGAACACTTTCTGCAAAGGCGTCGCCTTAGAGCGTTTGATGCGCGTATCCGCGAAAGTCTAAACACCTGCCTAATGAGTGATGATGTTTGACCCGACCTCTGGCATCTTCAGGTTCCTTCGGATGCTTTTCAGTTGTATTTTTAGGAATATGGCTGCCTTTCCGCAATTTTCGATTGATTTTTTTAATTCTTCCATTTCACTTGGCCACAAGTACTAAGCTCTGACTAGGGAGGCGATTGTGGGCCAGACAAACGTCAAATGAAGAGGCTCATGCGAAACCATATCAAGCGCTAAAGAATCGAATCAAAACCGTAGGGAAGGCATTTTGATCAAAACAGCGGCTCCACAGTTTTGTGAAAAGTGTATTGTTTACTTCAAGTCATAGATCTCAACTAATTATGGCATGGTACTATGGAAATGGAAGGTGTTTTCGCGTCATCACCACTCGTGGAGGGGCACGGAGCAACGCGTCTCTGTCCCTTCCTCTCTGAAGTCTAGATTTGCGGTTATCAGAGCGCAAATACGAGCAGAGACCTGAGATGTAGTCACGCTCACTGGACCTAGTATCACGGCCCCGTGGGTGTTCGAGAACACCCGGTTCCGGTACTACCCCTCTGTGAACCCACCTATCACCTCGACGAGTTTATCCAACTCCGTCACTAATGTTGCAAAACTGTTACCATTCTTTCAGGCGATAGGTAGGTTGACAGAGGGAATAGCAGTGGAAGAATTTCCGGGGGGGTGGGGGAGAGTCGCTCTGACATATCCACGCGGCAGTGTCACTGGGTGGAGAGACTTCGCGAGACTATACCGCAGGGCTCTGATCTTGCTTGCGCTCTTGTCAGTTCTTTACCCAGAAAATTGGCGTTCATCGAAAGATGTGTAGCGCGCGTGAAACGGGGAAATCAACCGGAATAATCCCCTTCGCTGCTTGAAAAAAATCCTCTTAAGCTGAGTACGACTCCTTCCTCAGTGACAAGGATGTTCTTATAGTGTCTTCACCAAATATCACAGTACAGGATTTTACTTTGGCTATAATTTGGTGTTCATCAGGAAGACAGCAACATGGAATATTTTCAGGTCTGAATCCTCAGCTGTCCTCCAAACGTATACTCTTGTTGGAAGCAGGAAAATCTAGTCCATTGCCAAAGTCACCACCGGGATTCTACAGTAATCGTGTATCCGCGGTTGGGCCGGCGGCAGTACATTTATTCAAAAGTAAGGACTTACATGTAAGAATTGTTCCGGATTAACTTTCCTACACTTTTACTTTTGCGCTGCTTATTTTTTGTTATCCTTCATCTTTATCTTTTGCCTCAGAGGCCAGTTCTTGATCCAGCCCTATGATTTTTCTGTGCTACCTATTTATAGGTTAGATGCACTGTTCATACTCTATACATTAGTACCTTGGTGCGCTGTGACCCTTATCCCGACGTGGAGCTGACATACAGTATAGCGTAGGAGGGAGCCGCCCTCCTGTAACCCGTGTAGTCTGCGCCCTAAACCTCACTTCCTTCCCTCTTGCTCAAGCTTAAAAGAACGCAGACGATCAGAGTCAGACTAGAGGCAGAGCTGCAACCAGCATTGAGGTGCGTATATGATAATCCTTCCACATAAACAGGTGAGTTCCACTCAATAGAAGAGCCGAAGTCTGAAAGTGGTAAGTCTGCTAGTGGATATGTAACTAAAAATTGGAGGAAAGGGAATGGATTTCATTGCGGAAAAGATATAATGTTTCCGATGAACAGACGAGCTTTCGTGGAATATATTCTACGACTTGTTTGTAGCGTCTGAAGGGCTAATTATTGGCTGGACCACCGGCGATAGCTGCTAATGCTTCGTTCACACTTCTCGTATGTGCTTGAAGCCTTTTGGGGAAAAGGAAAGTATAGGTATCGATGTAGCGTCTTGGGAGGAAGGGCAGCCTTCTGAGCAAAAAGAAAAGTATTGGCTGGATTCCTATGGAAACACTAATTCCATACATATGCTTCCCGTTTCACACAAAACGCTCAAAACGTCGACGCAAAATATGAACAAATCCAATGTACTTCGAGGCCTAATTCCCTTTTGATGAGTTCTACAGTTTATAGCGGAGCCAGCAGTCCTGGCACATGTGAAAGGCTCCATTTAACGCAGTGCACCTGTTCTGTCACTCTTTTTACATTCTGGATTTCAGTTTTTATGAAATTCTTTTCACAGGTCTCGGTGTCTGGGAACGCCTGGAGGCTTATAGGGCAAAAAAAGTGAATCGATTACAAGTGAGTGAATATTCTGAGTTGTTTTTATGGAGAAGACTTTGAGCAACTCGCTTTTCTCTTAGATCCTCGATAACTGCTCTAGAGCCGAGTTAGAGTTCGATCAGCCAGTGAAAGACCAAGGTATGATTTGCCTATTTCAGCTGAAGCACCCAAAGGCTAATTTCTAGAGATTGCTTACATTATCGAAAATAATGCCATCGTTGGCGCATTGTACGAAAAGATTGCCACCAGTTGTCCCACTGTCGAAGTCAGATCGGAAGCATCAGTAAAGAACTGCAGGTAAAGCGGCTGCTCTTATACTCTTATTTCCATTTTTTCCAATCTCGTTACTGACTGTTAAGGCTGCCATCGTCCTTGCTTGGTCTCGCTCACCTCGAACTGGAGAGTGGTGAAGAAATTGAAACCTCTCTTGTGGTGAGAATACTTTTTCAACAATAATCTGCATTGTTTGGCTCAGTGGTAGAGGTATTTTGCTGGTTCTCATCGATGCCGCGTGTAGAGAACGACTGCCGATGCCTCTCTTAAAAAACTATGAATTTCTATGAAGATATGCAACATCTGAGCTCCATTTACACTAGAAAAGGGTCCATGGGTTTCAGTGACGTCTAATTCAACAGGATTTAACAAATCGGCAAAGGTCAAATATCCCTCCCCCCAAACAGCGATTGTATAGCATTCAGAGGGGGTCTGAATTCGGTGAACAAATATGTGCGGGATCCAAATTACATCTTTGAGGCCTCCGATGACCCAGCGGCGCTTGCATTGTCTCGTTTCTTTGCCATGCCTGTATTATGATGATAATCACCAGAAAGGAGGGAGGGGCATTTCGAGGGAAACCTACTATGATTCTGTTTGCTTTTCCTCAGCGTAGTCAACTATCATCTACAAATTCACGTTTGGATCGCACCGACCTCTACCTGCAGGGAATTTATCTTCAAGGCGGTAATAGCTTTAGCCAGGAAATTTCCATTTTGGTGGGCGTTTGCAAAAAACACCAAAAATGAGGGCAGATTGCGGAAAATAAGATGAGCTCATTTTTGCGCTCGCAGGGTGTCGATTTGGAAGTAAGTACCAAAACTCGTATATTGAGGCTGCGACTATAAAGAGGGGACCTCACTTAGGAAGTCTTTAAGTGTCCTCTGGAGTTTTATCTTGGAAGGAAAATGCTCGGAGAAAGAGCTCTTAGGAATCACCTGTACCACCTGTGCTTCCGTTGATCATCGAGTTCCTTGAGGGAGCGCCAGTAACAGCTCCATACGTCCTTGCAAGGTGCTGGAGTTGCCTAATGGTTCGTTCAGAGCTTTCACGAAGAAGTCTGACCATCGCGTAGGCGGTCGTCCAGGCGTTCGCTTGACATCCCGTGGAATCCAGTCGGTGATCGCTCTGGTCCAGCGGTCGTCCTCGAAACGCATGACGTGTCCGGCCCACCTGATCTTCGAAACCTTGGCAAATGCGGCGGCGTCTCTGATCTTCGATCGGAGTGCGGAGCTCCGGATTCCCTCTCTCACTTGCGTGTAGCGGGAAACTCCGAGCATCGCCCTTTCGATGGCGCGTTGAATAACGCCAACCGCATGCTCATCCTGCTTTCGTAGAGTCCAAGTCTCTGAGGCGTAAGTCAAGGCAAAGGATCGAAGAGGTGGGCACGGAGCTTGGTGTTCTTCGTCTTCTTCGCTACTCCCTCGATGTTCTTGAAGGCTCCCCAAGCCGCTCGCTTCCTCCTGCTCAGCTCTGGTGCTAGGTCGTTCATCATATTGATTTCACGACCACGATACACATAGCTAAAGCATTCAGAGTATTCAGGCCAATGAGCGAGAATGGAGCATCAGGAACCAGTCCATTCTTCATGAACTCATGTCAACTTCGTCAGATTCAACTGCAATTAGATTTTACCTCTCGCAGTCGAAATCAGCCAGCACTCACTCTGCTTTCTCGAGTTCAGTGTTATATATTCATCATATTGACTTCTCGACCCAGGTACGAAGCATTCAGAGATGGTCGTTCCGTTGAGCGTGAATGGGGCATCAGAAACCAATCCGTTTCTCATGAACATCGTCTTCGTTAGATTCAGCCGTAGACCGATTTTTCCACACGCGCAGTCGAATTCAGCCAGCATTCGTTCCGCTTGCTCGATGTTTGGTGTTATCAAAACGATGTCGTCAGCAAAGCGGAGATGGTGTAGTTGCCGACCGTCGATCTTCACTCCCATGTCTTCCCATTCCAGTTGACGCATGACGTTCTCGAGAGAGGCGCTGAAGAGCTTGGGCGAGATGGTGTCGCCCTGTCGGACCCCTCTCTTCACGTCGATGATGATCTCCTTGTAGAATGGTGAGATCTTGGTCGTGAAGTTGCTGTAGAGCTCACGAAGAATCCTGATGTACTGAGTAGGAATACCCTGGTTGCCCAGGGCTTCGATAACCGCTTCTGTCTCAACGGAGTCGAAGGCTTTCTTCAAGTCGATGAACGTGAGACATAACGGCATCTTGTACTCTCGCGATACTTCAATGAGCTTCGTTACCGTGTGGATGTGATCGATCGTGCTGAATCCTCTTCGAAACCCTGCTTGCTCGCATGGCTGTCCTTCGTCTAGTGTTCTGCCAATCCTGTTCAGGATGACTCGTGTGAAGAGTTTGTAGACTACAGACAGCAGGCAGATTGGGCGATAATTGCCAATGTCGTACAGGTCTCCCTTCTTGTACAGCAACACAGTCTTGCTGGTTTTCCACGACGTGGGTACCTTCCGACAGGTTATGCGTGATGCGTCAGGCCAGTTTTGACGAGAACTGCAAAATTCTTCAGGTGTTCGGGTCTGATCCTGTCAGGACCAGCTGCCGTACGGTTCTCTCAACGAGATGGCGTGTCGGACTTCGGAAGGGAGAACTGCAGGAACGACGTATCCATCCTGCTCCAAGCGGTATGGTGGCAGATGGACGTGGCTGTCAAAGAGATCAGAGTAGAAGTCGTGGATGACCTTCTCCATTGCCCTTCTGGATGCGGTGATTGTTCCATCCGGACGTCGGAGGGCGGTCATCTTGGTCTTACAGTTGGCGAAGTCGCGGCGGGCGTTGCGTATGCTCTTCCCAGCCTCTGCGGCTTCCACCAGCTGCTGCTCTTCTCTCCTTGAGGTCTTCCTTCTCTGCATAGCTTCCCATGCTCAGACGTCAGTTCTTAGGGGCCTGCGGCTCGCTGGTAGTTGCCTGCGGCTCGAGCAAATCAGCTCGAGATTTTCCAGAGATAGACGCTTCTTGGTAATCTTGGAACTCTCTGACTTCTTGGCGCAGTCGTGAAGATGTGCGACAAGCCGTTCGTATTCCTCGTCGATGTTGTCGATGACGGAATCCTCCCAGAGCCCAGCGAGAGAAGTGAAGTGATCCCAGTTGATGACGGTCTTGGGGCTTCGCTTCTTGAACTTTGCGGCTCTCTCTCCTCGCATCGAAAAGCGGAATCTTGCGCGAAGGAGACGGTGGTCGGATCCCGTGTAGAACTTAGGACAACAGCGACATCGGTCAGGCAAAACCTTCGATTGAAGATGATGTGGTCGATCTCATTATGGAATTGTCCACCAGGAGACTCCCATGTCCAGCGTAGAGAGTAGGGCTTCTGGAACTGCGAGTTACCATGGATGGTATGGGTCGACATGATAAACTCAGACAGCCTTTCACCCTGCTCATTCCACTCCGTTCCGTGAGTTCCGATGTGAAGTTCTTCAGCCGTTCTTCTTGGTCCGATCTTAGCGTTGAAATCACCGACGATGACCTTGAAGAAGGTATGGTCTTCTTTGTAGAAGCTCCAGTTCCATATAGAATGCGAGCTCTTCCTCGTCGTTGCTTGATGTGTTGACGAAGATGTCAAAACCGGAGTAGAATCACATCTTCTCAATCGCGAACGTGCGATTCTGGTCGTCAGATTGCGTACGAATCGATGTTCATGACCAAGTGCGTGTTGACAAGGACGCCCACACCCCAGTTGCTGTCGCACTGCACTTCTGGTGTCGCATGTTCCGAGGAACAGTTCTCCAGTCTCGTATACGGCGTGTAGCGGGCGATGCCTCCTCGTCTCGGTCAGTCCGATGACGTCGTACTTGATCTTCCTGGCTTGCAACATCAGATCTTCGATGTGAGCTTCCGTGCGTTGAAAGTACAGATCGTCATCCTAGTCCTGGGCGACTAAATCTCCGTTGGCCCTGTGATTTTAGCAGCCTCGCCCGAGCGGTTCCAACGCGCCCTGTCGGTAGTTCCCTCAAGTTCAGGGGAGTGAGGCCCATAGCCATTTCTGTTTTCGGCGTAAAAAATTCGACGACGCGCACAGTGAGGGCTCCCAGCGGAAGGTGGGGCGGTCCTGCGACCACGCTGGCGAACGATCCGGCGATTGCATGTCGGTGCAAAGGGCGCAAACATTTAGGTGATTATTATCATTGATTCTGCGTCTCTGCTGACTCTGCGCTCTAACACACGCCGCCGCGCTGTCTACTCACTCTTCCGCTCTGGACTCTTACGATCGATAATTGCTGACGCTCTCGATCAGCTGATTTCTGCCGGCATTTTCGCTGTATTTCTGCTATATTCAGCTTGTAAAAGCTGAAATTTTCTAGTTTCAACTTCAGTTTTCAAAAGTGAGTATGCGAACTGAAATAAGATTACATTTATGAATTCAGAATGGAATTATCTCAGAGAGCCTGTTTCCTCTTCTTCTCATTTTCGCAATTTTTCTGAACTTTTTTTTGTATGTCCTCATTTAACTTTGATATTATTGACTGAGCTTTCAAAGCAGTGTCTTATTGTGATCTTGTTATTATCAAGACCATCTCCGACTCTGTTTTGAAGCTCGAAGTCACTCGCTTTTCCATGATTTCGCGGAAATTGTTTGTGTCCGTGCTCACTACTTTTTTTCGTTTTGGACTATATCCTCAAATCTGCGTCCTTTGCACGTCTTTTAATTATAACATCAAAGGTAAATGAGGGCATTCAAGAAAATTCAAGAGAAATCGCGTAAATGGGAAGAAGAAACAAGTTTTCTAAAAGAATACCATGCTAAATTCTTGCAAAATGTAATCTAATTTCAGTAAACATAGTCACCATTGAAAACTGACGTCGGAACTAGAACAGCTTTTACAAACTGAATACAGCACAAATACAGCGAAAGTGTCTCAGAAATCAGCTGATTGAGAGCAGTTATCGATCGGCGAGAGTCCAGAACGGAAGAGTGAGTAGATTGTGCGGCGGCGTGTGTTAGAGCGCAGAGTCAGTATCAGAGACGCAGAGGCAATGTTTTTGCACCTTTCCACCAACAGGAAATCATCGGATCGCTCGCCAGCATGGCATAGGACCGCCCCACCGTCCGCTGAGAACTCCACTGTAGCTCGCCAGGCTCTATCGTGGCACCGTCCACGATGATACGTGCTGGAAGAGTCCGAACCGTTCACCCCCAAGTAGAGGCTGCAAATAGTATCACAAGAATGCTGAGTTGTGGGCAAAAGTCGTGCCCCAGGCGGGAGTCGAACCCGCACCTCACGCTTTCCGGGCGAGTGCGCTATCCGTTACGCCACCAGGGCCGCTTTTACCCTCTCAGCTTAACGGCTTATGCCGTAACCTTACAGCACTCACACGTTTAACTTGGTGAGCCGGTCAGCCGTAATCGTTAGATATCGGCATGGAACCGCAAGGCCGAAGGCTTTCACATTTGTGATAACATTCGGAACGCGTACTTCTTCTCTTCTTCTTCCTCAGCGTTTGTCCCGCTCTGTAGCGGGGTCCGCTCGTCTTATTTTGTCACGCCACTTCTCCCGATTGAATGCTTGATCGGGATGGGTGCCAACTATCTTTAAGTCCGCATGCAACGTGTCTAACCAGCGCTGCTTGGGGCGTCCTTTAGGCCGCTTTCCGTGAACGAGCTCAAGACCAATCCTACGGACGGTGTCACACCCCGCGCGAAGAACATGACCATACCATCGAAGGCGAGCTTCGCGCATTTTCTCGGCCACAGGAGCAACACCGAATCTCTTCCTTATGTCGTCATTGCGTATGCGATCCATACGCGTGACACCGGCTGTCCACCGCAACATTTTCATCTCCATGACTCCGAGGCGCGCTTCAACTTCTCTGGTCGTAGGCCAACATTCAGCACCGTATATCGCGACTGGTCGAACGACGGTCCTATATATCTTCGATTTGAGGCGATCTGGTATCGTCTTGTCGCAGAGAACGCCAGTCATAGACCGCCACTTAGACCAGGCTGCACTCACACGCGCGCTCACTTCTGAGTAGAGACTACCGTCAGACGTAATTGTTGATCCGAGGTATTTGAACGCTGTCGTTCGCGTGAGCACACTTCCGCTGACCCTAAGGGAACCAGACTCGTCCGGGTCAGTCGTCAGGTACTCGGTTTTCTTGACGTTCAATCTGAGTCCGAAGTTTGCTAACCGTTCAGTCCAAGCTTGCACTTGTTCCTCGAGACCATTCTTATCCTCGCAGGCCAGCATCACATCGTCAGCGTAGAGAAGCGTCCAGGGAGCCGGCTTCTGGAGGTCCCGTGAAATGGCGTTCATGACGACAACGAAGAGCAGCGGGGAAAGCGCTGAGCCTTGGTGCACCCCAACTGTGATGGGGAACCCCATCGAAATGCCTGCTGGACTTCGCACTCGACTCGTCGGGCTGAAGTACAGGATGCGTACCCACTCAATCAGCTCTTCGGGAACGCCGTGCTGCCGTAAGGCATACCATATAACTTCACGTGGGACACGGTCGAATGCCTTCTCCAGATCAAGGAAGGCTAGGTGGACATGCTTCTTCTTCTCACGATGTTTCTCTAGCAAGAGACGAGCGGCATGTATGGCGTCGATGGTGCTACAGCCAGTCACGAAGCCACACTGGTTGGTGGAGAGCTGGACGATATCACGAAGACGCTTATCAACAATTCGCTCAAAAATTTTCATGCTGTGCGAGAGCAAGCGAATTGGACGATAATTTGAGCAGTCTGCAGGACTGCCTTTTTTCTTCCAGATCGGTACCGTCGTGCTCTCTTGCCATACTTCGGGCATTTTCTTCTCTGGATTGTGAAACGGCAGCATGCCAGCAGTGTGACTTCCATACTTCGACCGCCACGTCGTCAGGGCCCGTTGCCTTGCCTGGCTTCATCTTCTTGAGAGCCGCCTCCGTTTCGTCCACGCTTATCTTTCGAACGGGACCGTATGTTGGTAAGGCGCGAGGGATGGCCGGGTGTTCATATTCCACTGTGGAAATTTCTCCTAAAGTAGTCGCGCCATCGCCTCAGCACCTTTGTTCGGTCCATCAGGAGGCGACCCTTCTCGTCATTGATGCCAAAGAACTTCTCCACGTCTTCGGCCTGGCGGTGACGAGCTTTAGCAAGTCGGTAAATGTGCCGCTCGCCATCTCGTGTTTCCAGCTTCTTGCTGATTTCATCGAAGTGAGAAGCTTTTGCGGCACCCACAGCCTTCTTTGCCGCTTTTTTCGCTTCCTGGTATTTTTGCCAGTTGCCAGCTGACTTGTCTTCAAGGAACAAGTGGTAGCGCTTCTTCTTCTCGTGAACCTTGTCCCTGACGTTATCTGTCCACAACCATGCCTGCTTTTCAATTCTACGCCTTCCAGGTTTCGTTGTTCCAAGTTCAGAGCGAGCGGCTTGGACAATGCTTTGGCAGCATTCTTCCACGTTGCGTCGACAGTTGTGACAGTTGGTAATTGAATGCGAGAGATCACAGCTGCCTCCTTTTCTTTCAGATGCCACCATTTGATCCTCTCGGGACCACATCGCTCCATCTGTTTCGACCTGGGCGGTGTTATCTTTAGCGTGCAGATAAGCGGGCGATGTTGCGAGGCTACTGTCTCATACGGCACGGTCTTCGCGTCTGTGACAAGTCCTTGATCGCGATGCCTGACAAGAACAAAGTCTATTTGTGTTCTGGCGCTTCCGCTGTAGAAGGTTATCAGGTGGGAGTCACGTTTACGGAACTTTGTGTTCACGATGGCGAGATTATGGGCTTCTGCATATTCCAAGATGCGTTCGCCATCGGCGTTACGTGTCCCATAACCGAAACCACCATGACAGCTGTAACCGTCTTTCGTTGCGCCCACGTGCCCGTTAAGGTCACCAGCGACAATTACGACGTCCTCTGACGGTACCTCAGCTGTCTTCTCCTCAAGCAGAGTCCAAAACTCGTCCTTTGATTGTTCAGCGCATCCCGTTTGCGGAGCATATGCAGAAAAGAAGTGGTACAGTCGCTGCTCGACAGCAAGAACAATCTTCATCAAGCGGTCGTCGAAACGTTCCACGCTAGCTATCGAGTCACGGAAACGTCGTGAGACGATTACGGCCACACCGTTAGTGGTCCTTGGCTTGCCGCAAAGAATGGCTTTGAAGCCCCGACCAAGGTCTCTCGACTTGCAACTGGACCATCTTGTTTCCTGCACTGCACAGAGATCGATTCGTCTGCGCTCCAGTGCCTCTGCTAATTCACATGAACGTCCGGTCAAGGTTCCAACGTTTAACGTTGCGATACGGACTTTACAAGCTGCTCTGCCACGATTTTGGACTAGCCTGGTTGCCTCCCGATGCCGTCCTTGCAACGAGAACCCTCGCATACTTTCCACACTCGCCGGGCCATACGAGTGCGCGTCGGCTCCCGCGGACGCCGTAGCATTATCTCGATATACATATGGCATGACAAACATATTGATGTGACATGGGTGTTCGTAGGCCGGCCCGTCACGGAGGCCTGTCACCTGCGTTCGTGCGTCTGCGTTTGGCAACTCGCAAAGCGAGCAGTATCCAGTGGCACCGCGTGGAGGAGCAGACTTCACCACCATTCGGAACGCGTACTGCGGCGTAAACAGCAGTTATCATAACAAAACAGCTTCAAAAACTTGTAAAGCCTTCGGCCTTGCGGTTCCATGCCGATATCTAACGATTACGGCTGACCGGCTCACCAAGGTAAACTTGTGAGTGCTGTAAGGTTACGGCATACCGTTAAGCTGAGAGGGTAAAAGCGGCCCTGGTGGCGTAAAGCATAGCGCATTCGCCCGGAAAGCGTGAGGTGCGGGTTCGACTCCCGCCTGGGGCACGACTTTGCCCACAACTCCTTATCTCTTTTGCCCACAACTCAGCATTCTTGTGATAACATCCGGAACGCGTACTGCGGCGTAAAACAGCAGTTATCATAACAAAAATCTGCGATTAGTATTCGTGGGGAGAAAGGGGTTCAAACAAATTGACATTCCTTCTTTTCATAGCTGGCACAGTTGAGCTGAGTTCTCATTATACTGAACTAATTTAAAGACAATTCCCGCGATAAAGTGTTCGGGTAATTGGTGCCCAGTAACGAAGCAGTGGCCCATTTGTAACCCCCCAGTGGGAAAAAAAACCTCGCGAACACCCTGAACACAGACCTCCCTTTAGCAGTGGGGGCGGGGCCTGGACGAGTGTGCCGGACGTGGCTGCCAGAAATCGATGCGGCAGCCGCAATTGCGTCCCGACTTTCGAAATAGGATACTTTAAAGGGACGGAAGCAGCTCGGGACCGGACGCCTCGTCCACCTACCGTGTCAGCGAGCCTAGCGAGCCTTGTGGAAATCGCTATAACTTCCTTATCGCGCCATATTGAGGGATGAAAGTGGTATCATCTTCGTCAAGGCGTAGAGGGTTCCAAGCACGAAGTCATTTTGAGGACCACTTGATCGCGGGGAGTGTCTTTAACATGCAGAAAACATTTCAAAGAGCTTTCATGCTCCATTTTAGTTTATCTGCCAGAAAACGGCTGCATAATCACTCGGCGGGAGTAGTACCAAGATCAGAGTTGTTACATGAAAGGGTATTTCCAAAATGTTGTCGCCTTTATTTTCAGATAGGTGCTGACGGTGCAAATTCGAAGGTTCGACAGTCTATGGGCGTGAACTACACAACTTTTAAATACAATCAAAGTGGCGTAGTGGCTACTCTTATTGTCGAGGTAAGTTGCTGTTCTTTTACAGGTTCCATGTGCCCGGGGTTCAGTTCATATCAGAGCGTAGAAAGGGATGTAAAGCAAGCGGACAAAAGAGCAGAGCAGGGACACGAGGTATAATAGGAAGGCAGAGTCCGCACAATAACCTGCAGCATCATCGCCTGGGCCTTTTCGCTTCCCATGTCAGAATGTCTCAAACCTGAGCTAGGCGCTTTGCGGCTCTGAGAAGGAAGAGCCAATTTGCGGAGTTTGAGCTGCGTCACGTTCCTGCACGGAATAACGAAATGTACCTTGCATTACCCAGGGTAAGCATCAAGATGGGTGAAATGAATGCATCAGCGCGACTTTCTGTCCCCTCACTCCAACGATAAGTGGTGCGAGGATCACACAATCTTGCAACACTAATTCAGAATTCAGGCCTGATTTACCTTATAGTAAGTTATTTTCTGGATACCTTTTTGGACGGCAAGTGAGCCTACTATGAACCTCTGCAGCTTTCTAGTTGAGGAGCACAGCACGAACAGTCTTCTCAAGCATCTGTTGATCTGTGTGGGCCCTATGCATCCGGTCTGCGCTGAGGTAGTAAAGAGGGTATACATTAGGCTCTCTCGCGACACGAAAGGCCTTAAAGCTGCGCAACGGTCCATCGCCACAATTATTCAAAAAAAGAGACGTAATTGCAAGCAGTGCGATGGCGCAGTTCGGCGACGTCGGGGCATTTCGCACTCTTGCTACCTCCCTTTGACGTGTCGAGCCATCTAGAACTAGTTGAGTTAACAGGTTGGCTCGACGAGCTTGCTCAAGCTTCACAGGAGTTCACGGGTTTTGCCAGAAAGAGGCTTGTACCCGGGACTAGTGAAGCGGCCAAATTACAAGATGCTTTCTCCACCGCCCGTCGCTAAATTGCCCTCAGTGCGATGATTCTCAATTTGTTTGCGTTTGCTTGTTCTTCAGCGCTGACCTACCCCCGCACTAGCTTTGCCCCCTTCTCCTAGCGCATCGTTCTGCTTCAGTCGGGCTATTCTACCTTCCAAGTATGATGAATCGGTGCTGTAGTAGTTTTATTTGCTTTGATTATAAATCCTTTTTCGTGACCTCTTCTTCTCTGAACCGGGGTTAAAAAATATTAGGTTAATGAGTTCGATTTGATTTAGCTCTACTTTAGACGCCAGGAGAAAACGATGTAGCATGGCAACGCTTCTGCAGAGCAGGTCCGATAGCGTATCTGCCTTTGTCTTCCAAACTTTCTTCTCTTGTATGGACCACCTCAACGGAGCATGCGCAACACCTGTTGTCGTTGACGAAAGAGGAATTCGTTGATGAACTCAACCACTCAATGGTGCGTACCACGAGATTATTAGGGGGCAATCTTGAAACATTCCTCTGTAATCCTACTATTATCAAGAATTGGGCCATTCTTCATGGCCCAATCTTTGATGATAGTATTATTACAAACGGGACCCACATCTCGTGTTCACCGGGCGTGAGGTGTGAGTCTTGAGGTCAGTTTTCTAGGCTCCCACTCTTTCATCCTCAAAAGGGAAGGATGGTAGGTCGAAGTGGCCATTTGAAGATGAAATACCGACTGAAGGGTCTTTGGACGGGATTACGAAACCGTCTTCCATATCTGCTGCGGACCTCACAAACCAAGGCCTGTTTAAGAGGGCAAACTAGCATTCAATGCGAATTAGCGTCGTAAGAATATCTCGCTCGAAGCAGCGTGGCCAGAGTGGACATTCGTAGGTCTCCTGAACACATGTTCGAGGGCTTGGATCCTTAGTGCGAGTGCTTTTTGCATTTTCTCGGCAGTGGTCTCTGTGCACTTGAAAGTTTTTTTTCTCAGTGCACTCGAAAGCATAACTCTTATGCTTGATATGTTCAAGGATTGTTTCTGAACTAATAGGACCAATGTGTACTATTCCATGGAGCACCACTCAGATAGAACACCTTTCATCACTATGTGAGTTGATGAATGAAGGTTTAATCTATCATAATCTTCGGCAAGATTGTCACGTCAAAATCACGTCGTGAAATCCTTTCCGAAGAATATGATAGATTAAACCTTCATTTATCACTCACACAATGATGAAAGGTGTTCTATCTGAGTGGTGCTCCATGGAATAGGACATTAGTCCTATTAGTTTCGAAACACTTCCGTGAACATATCAATCATGAGAGGTTATGGCTTATCGAGTGCCTGAGAACAAACTTTCAATTGCACAGAGACCCACTGTCGAGAAAATGTAAAAGAGCACTTGCATCAAGGATCCAAACCCTCGACCATGTGTTCAGGGGACCTACGAGTATCCACTCGGCTACGCTGCTTCGGGTGAATATCCTTGCGACGCTAGTTCGTATTGAATGCCAGTATGCTTCCCCTAAAAAGCCCGTAACTTTGTTCTGGGAGGTCCGCAGCAGATATGGAAGACGGTTTCGTAATTCCCGTCTGAAGACCTTTCAGTCGGTATTTTCATTTCGAATGGCCACTTCGACATGTCATTCCCCTGTCAGTTATTCTTTCTCTACGGTCCAATTCTGCTCTCTCGGACCTGAACCTGTTGATCGTGGGTGGTGCAACAGCTTACCATTCCTTCGCCTGTCACTTTGCAACTCATGGGGCCTTTTGGTATAGCCCGAGAGAAGAATGTATTCGTTGTTTCATAGTTCTTTTTACTCAGAAAGAAGGTATTGCAACTTACGACTCATTTCAGTTCACAGAGGAAGATCAAAATGACTGGGTGAACAGATCATTGTTTCTTCTTTCAAAAGTGCCTTTCGTCTCGAAAGAGATAGGTATGTCCGCCGTTCCTCCACACGTCGTCGCTCTTCAGGGAGATACTCGTGCTGCATACCCACTCGGCTTCGGACACTCTCATACGTTAGTTATGATCTATTTCTGAAAGTAAGAGTCAGAGAGCTGTAATAGCGCGCATTGTTCCGACGACAGACGATGGGAGAATCTCTCTGTCACTCCACGCCTCCCCCCCCCCTTCCAACTGTATAAAAATGATTCTACGCGCTCAACTCCAAACATCCTCTAGAAACATTTTCATCTTGTCTTTCATTTGAATGAGTGGTAGAAGTAACCGAATTCGTATCCAGCCTCAGCATGTGGATGGTTTACAGTCAAGCATCAGCTCGAGGAAAGCGCCCGGTTAGCACGACCACCTGCAAACGAATTGTACATAAAGCCTCTCCCTTTCTTTGTAGAGTGTCAGAAAATCATGGATCAGTGTACTCTCACTGAGTTTTAATTCTTTTCAAGAATGAGCATGACATCATTAGTAAGCGATCCTTTGCCAAATGGTAGGCGAAATCAGCGATCCAAAAACATCCAAATTTGTTGCGCCGCTCGCGTGGTGGTCTAATTCCAAAAACACGCAGAATTTTTTTGCGAAGCGAGTTTCTGAACTTCCGTTGAAAACAACTCTGTCACAGAAGAAGATTCGACGAGTGCTCCAAATAATGTGGCATAAAGTTGACTCTGCATACCATGAGCTGTCAAGCGGGTAGTCAACGCAAGGCTTAAGAAACTTGCCCCTATCTCGTGCGAGCAGTTCGGCTTCCAGTTAGTCCCCCAATGATGCCATCTTCATCGCCATCCCAATGATTCCGCGACACCCGCTTGACACTCCTATTTGGTTAGCAAATTGATGGGCCCAAGTTTACAAATGCTGTCGAAGCTGCGCTAAATGTGATTTCAGAATTTTTTGTGCGCAGTTGTGTTCTACGTGGAGTGGCTACGTAAGAAAATCCGGCCTTAATAGTTACTTAAAATTGTACTTTATGGAGTGAGATTCAAGTTTTTCCTATTATCGTTTAGGTACGTGCTTCTGAGGTGTGTTCTGATTGGAGACGCTGCTCACCGTATCCATCCTTTAGGAGGTCAAGGTGTGAATCTAGGTTGGAACGATGTGATGGTGCTTAACAAAGTTTTGTCAAAGGCATCATCTGACGGCGCAGATCTCGGTTTGTCATCATGTGCTATATATCAGTCACTATCATAAAATGCGTAATGATTATGTTTAAGACCAGTCCGTGTAAGTGACCATGTGAAAAAGGGGAAATGCACCAGTGGCGTGCATGCAGCGCTTGCGGAGTTACTTCAGAGCATCGGCACCGTGAACTGATCACGATTGGCGCCGCCGTTTTAATGTCTTCGAACTCTTTGATACTTTACTGTCTTCAGTGGCCTACAGTTCATACCACTAAGACATGATAGTTGAGCCTGTCTGCTGCTTTTAGAGATCCTCTCCGTTCATTCTCCAAATTCCTTTTGACTTTACATCCACGTTGAACCTCGTGGTGATTGCCATTCATCGACGATTCATCGTTTATACTTACCAGTCGGATCACCCGGCTAACGCCGGGTGCTCCTCCTTCTGTTTCACGGCCCGGCTTCGCCGGGCCGACCTGGCTTCGCCAGGCACTCTTGTAGAATGCCCTAAATGTGCCAAACGGCGGCAGTTATTTTTTAAAATGTAGGAAAATGAGTTGAAAAAAGCTCAACATCAGTCATTATCTACCAACATCTGGTCCCTCTTGCTTACTACAGACTTTCAACCGTGAGAAGGCTGCACCATACCATTAAAGATCGCAGTTGCGACATCAGAATGGGTAAAGTTGAACTAGTCAGAATGGGTAAAGTTGAATTAGTCCGGATGAGTCCTTAACACCCGGAAGAGGCATAACTGCAGAGTCATGGGTGGCACTGAAAAGGAGACTTCACATTGCTTGTAGATGTCAAAGTGTGTGTCGCACGGAGAATTTTACCACCGACAGGACGTCCCCACTCCCATTTGTTGGGTTCCCTCCTTATTTTGCTTCATTTGCGACCGCCACCTCCTAATAAATCACATAGCAGGCAGATTTGCGAAAATTTTTTGATTGATGAATTTTTCGATTTTCCCGTTTCGCTGCACAATACAGGGTGGGGGCAAAAAAAGTCACTTTTCTTCATTGACTTTCGAGGCGCTGTGAGACAAATGCTATGAGAAAGCTACGCCTTTCAACTCAAACGTGAGCATTGAATGCATGGCGCCTACACAGCAGAGGTCAGTGGGTGATGAGCACACTTTCTCCCATTCAGTTGAAAGAGAACATACGTTCCAAGGCGTATTGAGGTTTCCAAACGAGTTTGTCGCGACTTACGTACACTTCCGGGCCTACACGCGCCTTCTCGCCTGTTTTCATGTGATTTTTCTCCCCGTTCACTAATACACAAATAATACCGCGAACAGTTTTTGTATGTTTTTTGAAAGAAGTTGTTTGAGGAGGGAGTTGATTTGGATGACGTAGTCATTCAAATTAACTTCGTCATAAAATTCCGCATCTTCTCTGTTCTATTTCACTCTCCGATAGTAGGCAAGAACCTGCCCTATTCACTAGAGATCGTATGAGAACTTGCCCAAAAAGAAAAATGTAAAAAAATGTCAAAAACTGACTCCTGGGAGGTTTTGCCGAAAACGACAAACGAGAGGGTTTAGCGTTTGTTCCGTCGCGAACGCGTCGAGTGACAAACGGGGGTTTTTGGCAAAATGGCGTCGCCACGAATGTGTCAACTAACGGGCGTTCACTTTCAACAAGGTTTTTAGTTTCGCAAACGAACATGATAATGGTGAGCAAGTAGGGGTCCCTCAAAGCTTAGGGACTCGCAGTTGCTATTCACTCAGCCCACATCGAGCCCATAATAGGTCCTCCTTTGGTCGGGGAAGATTCAGAACAAAATCAGTGAAGTTACAAATCAGTAGTCGCGATAGTTTACGATGTCGTTTCTCGCCACAATTACCTTGTCCGTAGGAAAGTTACGATCGATTCTTCTCATCGGATCAGCTACCTACCTGTTAGGACAAAGCTCCAGCTGCTGCTGCGAACTGCGCTTTGAGCAAGTGTAAGTGCTTTCAGTTCTGACGTTTCCATCACGCTCAACCAACCGCTATTCCTCCCTGATCATCCCAACGATTCTCCCCCTTATAGGAACCTGGTGGAATTTAAGTTCCTACTAGTGCTTGTGGCTGGCGACCGGTGCTTTCTGTCCCATCCCACATAGTTTCCTTGTCGCTACTTCTGTATATTACTTTTTTCGAAAGCAATGTGTGCCACTGTTTTCTTGGGACGGTCTGCTTTTGAATTACCGTGGCGGCAGACGGGACGCGCACGCCACAATTACAGACCACGCACAGACCCTTTCTGCGAATTATATGTCCTAGTACAGCACTTTCTTTTCATCGCTTTTGCTCTAGGGATCTTTGGTAATTGAGACCTTAGTAGTAAAGGAACGTTTCATTTACTCCGGTCTTCGTACCTATGGAAGATTTTTTAGGTGCTCTCACATACTTGAAAGAGTTCGATACTATTGCCCAAAGGAACAATCTCCCCGTAATGGTGTTATGTGACTGGCTGAATCGGTGTGTATCAACAAAATGCAGCCTCGCTGTGGTTATGTTGCGATCCATGGGTGTCGCAGCTCTCAATAAATTGTCGCCGATAAAGGTAAGTCAACATTCCGCGATATTGTAGTTGTCATTGCTGCGCGTTGAAGGCTGTTTGACTTGTTGCGAACAGTTTATTAGTTTAAAGTAAGAACTCGCGATTGCAATCGGCCCATCTCAGATAGTGGTTTAGAGGGTTCATAGAGATGTTAATGGGTTGAGAAAAACTCGACTGTGGACAAAAAAAACAGCAAAAAACAATAGCCTATCTGCCGCTAGGATAGAACCGCAATTTCGATCCCAATTTGTACGTGCCGGCAATAACCTCTATCCCAAAACTACGCCTATGCCAACGGCTTTGATTCACCGTTAACGATTTCTGCGATGCGTGCAAGTGCGATTATCATGTTTTTTCATCCTGCACCGCCATTTTCCTGAAAGTCGTCGTTAGGGGCCGGAGCCTGGAGGCGGAAGTCAGCTGGAAAAAAGGAGGAGCCACTGAACCTATATTGCGCTACAGCGCCCCTCCCATAGAATTTTTTGCCGCGAAACCGGTACAAGGTTGTTCGTCGCGGACCACTCTAACCTCCTGACGCCATATTTTCAACTTCGATACCTGATCGCGGACCGTGCCTTTAACGCTAAGATACGTGACAGAGAATGCTCCGTCCTTCAATGTGAGTGTAACATAGACATTCGGTACAGCCGCCGAAGAGGAATGTACTGGAAGCGCGGTAGATACATCGCATAAGACCAGAAATCGATGCAAAAGAGGAGCTACTTGACTTTTTGTGGCTTTTTACCCAATTATCGACTTCCGAATGTTTTGCAAGAAATCGATGCAAAGGAGGAGCTACGCGACATCTCAAGGCTTATCACCTAATTGTCGACCTTCCAAATGTCGTACGATTATATCAGCACGTTCATTTCCTTTCCCATAACCACGCTCCGTGTCCCTCAACGCTCATATGTAAAGATCTCTATGAATTGTGCCTTGTGCAGATACAAGGGCTCAGAATCAGTAGAATGTTCGGTATCACGACCACTAATGAATGAAAATGCAAAGAAAAACCTACGAAGTGAAACGGATAGAGTTGCGGCGAGAGTACACGAGTTATGGAGGCCCAGCCAACAAACAGCTATGGTGATATGACGTGATCAATGTAGAGATCATGAACAAGTGGGCGGAAACCGCAAGGCATGGCAAAGCCCTGCCGCTGATATAAAGCGTTTTGAGCCGCAAAAATGGACGGTCTGCGGTTATGCACTGCACCATCTGGTCCAAGAAAAGGCTTCTACACATTCTACACGTTGAAAATCGCGCACATTGTCTTCTGAATCTTTGCATAAGTCGCTAGAAAATTTTTTGGAACTGATCAAGGGAAAGGACCAGTTGAGAGGTTCTGGTGGCACCTGTCGGACCCGATGTCCCATAACCTACCTCCAATCTCTGAGAGCTACCATGTGGTTTATACGTGTGCCAGACTGGTGTTGTTAGCTCGGATCGTTGCTTTCATTATATGAGGAAGCGTTTTCGAAAAGCGCTCTACTTCCTAAAGAGCGTTAGCGTTCGAATGCTGATTTACTCATTGCACTTGCCAATTTGAGAGTGCCTATTCTAAAAGTTTTCTTTTCAGGACCTGCTGGTCAGTCAGCTTTCGACTCCTCGTTAGGAGAATCTCTCGTTGAAATGGATCTGTTGAACTGGTCTACTGAAGATTTCGTTCGTTCGTTTTGCTGCTTTAGGAATAGACTTATCTTTGCTGAAACTGCAATGCTCCTCGGTTGCCATTCATGGTGTCCTTTCGCGATATTGTAGAGATATTCGTTTCGTCGTGGGAGTAATGACAGTAAAGTTATTATGGCAGCATAATATTGTTGGTGCAAAAACTCGCAGTAATATCCAAAAGTACACCGTGAA
>MU913514.1:0-28043 GCA_036418165.1 Cooperia oncophora | reverse complement strand
TCTATACCATAGAGAGGCTAATCAACGCCTCCACGGAATGCGCCTACTTCCTTTCCGAACACGTCACTCATCCTGCAAGCTACGTCCCTGCTCTATTGAGCGCTGATCAATTCAAATACGACTCCCCATTCTGAGTGCGGCCAAATACGACCCCCCCCCATCGCGGATTCCGCGAAGTTGCTTGGCTCTGCCCTAAGCCCGGTTTTTTCGGTTGCTGAGTGTGAACTCCCAGCAGCTGAACAAATCCACTGTTTAGAGCAGGGTCAGGTACTCCTCTTCTATGAGACTATTGTTGATAGCGCTCTGGGAACAAGCCTTTGCCAGCTCATCTGAAATTACAGTATAACACAATACATACGACTAGAGAGCAGCAACACTAGCTTCTCCTACCATCCTCGTCCTCGTCCTATAGTCTTGATTCTTATCTGGATTATGGAAAACTAACTCAAAATTGGAGAACCAGTAACGATTCTAGCATTTTGTGGATTATATCGAAAGACTACCAGTGTGTAAGTGTCCAATATTTAAGGAATTGTGCAGTCCGTACCATGCTACTACTAACCACACTTTCAATTACCATCCGACGACAATATACACCCTCTACACCCTTCATCGTGATCTTCAAAGACCTGACTGTCCTACTGTACCGCAGTACATTGCCGCTCACGGAACTCTCTAGAGAGAAGAATCGACGTGATGTCTTTTTTCTTGTGATCATTTTAATTTTTCATTCATCATTGCTATAGCTTCAGTATAAATAAATGGGTTTTCGGAATTCTCATCGGGTATCAAAAGCTTGTCACATGCAGGTATGGCAGGCATGGACAGTTGTATGAATTGGCAAATCAAGCAAAACTGTAGGAGAGAAAGGTCATGTTGAAAAATTGCACCATATTTGAAAATTGTACCGTTTGAGGCCGCCAAACTTGTACTGAGCTTGCGTGCGTGTCAAGTCCAGCGCACAATATTCTTATAGAGATCAGAGCAGGGCCATATGTAAACTTCTATAGAAGGATTTATAGGTGTATGATGATCCAGTACTGAAGAGTGAACAGAAAGAGAGAGAGAGAGGGAGGGAGAGAGAAATTCTCGACGTTCCCGAACACTCGGAACTCACCGATTCAATTTCATCGATGTCAAATGAATTGCAGCATCAAGGAAAAAGTTTGAAAAGAAACCAAATCATGGCATTCTTAACAGTTTAACTTATTTACTATCAAGAGCATTGAGGGCTCTCTCAATCTCACCCATTGATTTTGCACGGTTGGTGAACTCCTTTTCCCGAAGGCACTATTGATGGCATTTCGGGAATAAGCCTTCACATCATCTCATGTTACAGTGTAACACAACACATACGACATTGCTGATATAACAGCAACACTATCTTCTCCTAACAGCCTCGTCCTACAGTTGGATGATAGAAGCAAGGGAGGGCTGTCAAGGTTTTGAATGTGCGGCGGATTAGGAACGATCTCTATGTTATCCTGGCACATTGTGTGGCTTTATATTTCTATCAGTTTAGCTGCCCACACGACTGCACGGTCCGCGATCACGTATAGAATTTGAAAGTATGGCATCAGGAGAGTAGTGTGTTCCGTGGCGAACAGCCTTGCCCCTAGATCGCGGCAAATAGTAAGGGAGGGTTCTATAGCGCAATAAAGGTTCAGCGACGCCCCCTTTTTCCAGTGACTCCGCCTCCAGACTCCGCCTTCAAGGCCGCCTTTCAGTGAAAAACGAAGCTGCAGGACGAAAAAGCATGAAAATCGTCATTTGCACAGTCGCACAGTTCTTACGTACGGGGGCGGGTGTTGGAGATGTAGTTAGTTGGGCACGTACAAACTGGGATCGAAAGGGGATTGCATCTAAACCAGCTGGCGTGTTTTTTCTGCTTTATCTCTTCACTAGGAACCCACTATCGTGATGGCGAATGATCGCGGGCTCTGCCTTTAGTGATCAGTTGCCAGGTCCAGTCATCAACACATTTCCTACCATTAGAACATCTAGCACTACTCTCAAGTACGAACAGCTAAGCTGTCGAAATCGTTTCGATAATAACAGCGTCGAAATACGAATGGAATGCATCCATATCCTAACACATTGGCATCGATTATTATCTCAGGACCTATCACTTACCATCAAAGTTTCCGTGCAACTCCTCAACTGTTTGCTGATTATAACTCCCGACTCTTCATACCGCTCGCCATATGTTTTGTGGGGCTTCCTTCGAAGGATCTGGTGGCTTTTCTCTTAGATGTCGAAGTGCGCAATGTTCGGGGTAAAGATTTCGATAACCAACTAAATGGACTTTTGGACGGTCCTCTATTGTTGTCATTTATCGCCGTTTCTTTGGCAACAGGCATCGACCGCGTTGTGAGCAGATCAGTCTCCCAATTATTTATATTATCCAAACGGATTCCATAGTCATCGCGAATTTCACCATTATAACTTCGCTTAGTTCACGCAAGGTGGTCAGTCTTCTCGCCAGCGTGAGTATCAACACAGTAAACTTCGCGATAAGACAACAAAAACTTGTTAGGTAGCGGAATTAGAAACAGAAGCGTACGTCCCATTTGATTTGTGACTTGACTCAGAAACTCTTCAAATAGGGTCCCAGTTGTGCAAAGCGGGAGACAAAGGATTAGCGCAGTTCAGCTACGAAGAGAGGAGCCATTTTGCACTTTCTCTTCACTGGTTCCGGTTTACAAGTTTGGTTGGTTTGGTCCCGGTTTTGTCTCAGTCTGGCGAAACCTGTGTACTCTTGCAAAGATGGAGCAAGCTCATCGAGCTACCATGGTAAAACCTGTCAACCCAAGAAAAGGCTCTCTAGATGGGTGGACCCGCTGGTGGGAAGTAGCAACAGTGCAGTGCCCCTCCCTCCGTCGAAGTCCCCCAAAGGGTCGAAATGGATATCGGGCGTGAGGTCGGACAAATCAGCTGCGGAACATGCGAGCGACAGAGCAGATGAGAGTTACTTGAGCAACCGCCCTACCCTGCTATATCACCACTTTCTGGCGAAACTTTAGCAGGATTGCCTGATGCAGTCCAACTGCTTCTCCCTACAAAGAGTCTAGCTGACTTCGGTGATTGTATTCTCCGCCTTTGAGAGAACTCTGTTATGTTGCCCTGTAACCAAATCCAGCGATGAACCACTGCCCTGTAAACTGCACCAGTTCAAGTCTGAAGGCCGCTTATTTGATGGCCTTATAGAATTTTTCAGCAAAGCAGTAGCACTTGTGAGGATACTATGACGATAAACTAGTTTAATCTAGTTAAGCCTAGATGCTGAAGGCTAACCGATGAAGCCCCCACCCCTCCAACTTGAATCGAAGTTTGAATGGAGGTCTGTCGGATAGGAATGTTTACAATTACATAAACCAAAATTGCTGCCTGCATCTCGCAGGCTAGTTATGAGCAGGCAAAGTCCCCGAATTTTCTTAGGACGGGTCACCAGGGCTCCCATAGCATGGACGTTTGGCGCTTTTGAGTGAAACGCATGTGCAATCCGTGTTTAGGTGGTCAAACTACTCCTCAGTACGAGGTTTCAACCAAATCGAGGAAAAAAAAAAAAAAAAAAAAAAAAAAAAAAAAAAAAAAAAAAAAAAAAAAAAAAAAAAAAAAAAAAAAAAAAAAAAAAAAAAAAAAAAAAAAAAAAAAAAAAAAAAAAAAAAAAAAAAAAAAAAAAAAAAAAAAAAAAAAAAAAAAAAAAAAAAAAAAAAAAAAAAAAAAAAAAAAAAAAAAAAAAAAAAAAAAAAAAAAAAAAAAAAAAAAAAAAAAAAAAAAAAAAAAAAAAAAAAAAAAAAAAAAAAAAAAAAAAAAAAAAAAAAAAAAAAAAAAAAAAAAAAAAAAAAAAAAAAAAAAAAAAAAAAAAAAAAAAAAAAAAAAAAAAAAAAAAAAAAAAAAAAAAAAAAAAAAAAAAAAAAAAAAAAAAAAAAAAAAAAAAAAAAAAAAAAAAAAAAAAAAAAAAAAAAAAAAAAAAAAAAAAAAAAAAAAAAAAAAAAAAAAAAAAAAAAAAAAAAAAAAAAAAAAAAAAAAAAAAAAAAAAAAAAAAAAAAAAAAAAAAAAAAAAAAAAAAAAAAAAAAAAAAAAAAAAAAAAAAAAAAAAAAAAAAAAAAAAAAAAAAAAAAAAAAAAAAAAAAAAAAAAAAAAAAAAAAAAAAAAAAAAAAAAAAAAAAAAAAAAAAAAACTTTGCCCATTTCATGCATTATGTTCAAAAGGTAGAACTTCTTGCAGATGATGCCATAATTATTATTTGCTTTGTCTAGAGGACAGAACACATATTTTTCTTGATATTGTTTGATTAAGCTGTAAGGTATGTGTTCTCCTATATTTTCAATATTAGCCTTTGTCAGTAGAGGTTTTACTTTGTCATGGTAACATGAACGAAAATGTTTCTGTAATAGATTAACCTTGTGATTGCTAGCTTTGTATTTACATTTCAAATAATTCATGACCTTGATGAGTGTATCTTCAAACACCATTTTAACTTCTTGTCTTGTTATGCCTGTGTCTGATCTATATTTGGTCCCTTTACTCAGCAATCGTCTGAAACTCTTCTTTTATAAGATTTACATTTCCTGTGATAACGTGCCCATAATCTTTATCCACATAATCTTGTACTGTATTTGTAGTACATATACAATCGTTGTTGAGTATCTGCTTCAATTTTTCGTTGTCGAGATCTTTCAACACTTTGTTGTAATTGCAAACTTTGCTAGCCATTGTGTTGTTGTACGAATCAAAAAAGCCTGGTTTGGATGATAGTGGCTTTTATGAAAACAGTTTGGCTGGCACGCAACACTGCGAATGCACGTGAGGTGTAAGCAGTGCGAGACGATACTTTAGTGTGTCACTATTGATGCCGATTTCTATTTGTTTGGAATCATGAAAAAACCCAAAGAAAAGAATAAATGAAAGAGGGGGCCTTCCAATATTGCAAGAGTTGTCGACCGGCGCACACTGTCGTATGCATGACGCGAGGGTTCCTACAGAGCTTATCGCCAAAAGCACCTCTCCACATTGTACCGCTGACACCACCAGCAGCATATCCTCACTTCAGCTCTTCTTTGCGTAGATGTTCGAAAACTGAGCATAAGCGAACTGCACTGCCAACTTCCAGATTATCTCGAAGGTCGAATTTGGTCACAGCAAGCGGTATTTCTTGCTTTCAGGTTATAACGAATTTCTGATGTTGAGCTTCCAATATGGGTGATAACATTGCCATCAGAGGCGCTGTCTGGAAGGCGGGATGATTTCGCTACGGCTGCGTCTCTACCAATAGTAATCTATTCAGGGACGAACCAACCAGTGGTGCAGGTCGCAGGTGTTCATTCCATTCCCTTCAATAACGAGGTGACTGATTGCGAAGAAACAAACAGCCAGATTAGAGGAAACGTTTCGTTCAGGTCACGAAACGTAGTCATGAATCGCTTCCATCTTTTCAGGCTCTGATGAAGACCTTTCCGCCGCATAGTGTAAGCAAGCCAAGTGATTCACCAATGTTGCGATAGTTCAGCGAAGAAGATACACATAAAAGTGGTACAGACTTCATGAATGACTTTGCTCATCAGCTGACACACATGGGTCACTATGTGGGCCAACATGCATGCGAGCGCTACATCTGAATCGGAGTTGGTTCCGTAGCGAGCTCCAGGGTCCGTAGCATTTGCAAACTACGCAAGCCTATATATCATGAATCCCAACAAATGAGATGAGGAAAGATCACTTTCAAGCGCAGCAGAGAACGACGGCTGTTCTCTTAAAACCAGAATTTATGTCAGTGGACATACTCCAGCAAACGCTGGAGAGTAGTAACATTTTTGAGGCACTATTCAAAGACGCTAATGGAACAGTCGGAGTGGACTCGCCAGACGACATGTCATTCTCGGCAGTTGCACGGAGTAGTCGTGAGTTTTCTCTTCCTTAGCTGCATGTTGCTGCATGGTTATGTTAGTGTAAACATGCACCCGTATTTACTGTAGCGGTTATTGCCACGAAGCCAACGGGAAACTCGCACGAAATCGCTTTCTCAGCCGTGAAGAAAAAGCTTTTTTGCAGGTTTTTGACTGCTTCGCTTCGCTTTTTCGCCACTCTCCCACAATATAGTAACCATTTGAGACCGAGTTCTACATTATCATGCTTCTAACCAGGAAAGGTCAACAGGTCAGCCTGGCCATTTCCAATGAGCTGCACACCGTTGTACGCGTCTTGGGACAGTGAACTCAAATCTACCTTCAGAATTTGCGGAACGATTCTCTGACGGAGTTATGGAGGGTCTTATCCCCGCGTGGTCGTTTCACATGCTATCGCGAGGAAACGTGGAAGCGTCTTTACATTTATGTATGGAGTCATGCTGAAACGTGGTAGTAGAGCGCAACGGGTAGGGAGCGGGTTTCTTAGGCGAGACGTCGTAGGATCGGTTCTGGGGCAGACGGCTTTTTTTGCATTTGTCCAGGAACATAGCCGACAAAGCTTCTGACATCTCTGATCGCCTGCACTGCCTTATAAGGGAACCTGCAATCAGTTTTTTTTCGAAAGTGTAGACCCATTGTGACCTGAAAGAGTGTTCTGCTTGTACCCCTCGTAACACGTGTCACAAGGGTTTTTGCAATGAAATACCATCATATTCATGTTCAGCGGGTTAAATTACCCCTGGGGACAAGTTTCTAGCCGAATCTGATATTTCGACCTCACTTGGAAAATGTGGGCTATTCCATGGGTAATTAGCAGCAGATTGGAGCTCACCTACCATCGATGACTGGTCTCGGAATGGGATTTCCTCCCGATAGTCAAGAAAATGATGCAGACGGCACAAATAAGTAAGCCAGGTACTGTTGTTTGCGAAAAGACATGACTGAAGAGTTATTTCAGTTCGAAGACCAGTCATCACCAGTCTAGTCATAGTATCGCAGTCAGCCATGACTATCCATACCCCATTTTTTCGAAGTTGAGTCAGAAGCTCAGATTTTGCTAAGGTGACGTCCCTAGGGGTTATTTGACCCCCTGAACACGAATATGATACCTGTTTTGCGCGAAGAGCGCTGTGAGTCGCGCTACCGGTGCCAACGCTTCGGTGCCAGCGCGCCCGTAAGAAGAAAACAGTAAAGAAAAACCTCAATAACTCCGCTCAGAGAATCGTTCCGCAAATTTTGAAGATAGTTTTGAGTTCACCGTCTCAAGACGGGTACAACGATGTGCATCTCATTGCAAATGGCCAGGCTGACCTGTTGACCTTTCCTGGTAAGTCGGAACCGAAGGATTGCAAAGTCACGCGACGAACTGTGGTTGAAGCCACTAACAAATCTTAATATATTTTCCTAATCGCGGTACCTTGAGGATATTATACGATAAAAAAATGAAAATTTCATTTTTCGCTTCTTTTTCTGGTTGCCGCACACCATACGCTGCACCCCTACACACCCCAGCTTTTCAGCGAACAAGACTGTATGAATTGGGCAGCTGTGGTATCAATCTAGGCTTTCGCGAACATTTTCTGAGTAGTAGTTCGCAGCGGCCGGCCTTTTTTTCTCCGGGGATTCCGCAGAATAATCACTTTACAGATAGTATTGACATACGGCTATTGCTCGGTCAACCCACTGATACATCCTGACGTAAATTTCTAATCGCAATATCTTCACTGTATAATACCAGTCGATCGCCCCGCTTCGCCGGCCGATCCTCCTTCCGTGTGTGAAATTTTCTATGCAGCACTCCCCTTACCAGGAAGGTCGTTCAGGACGTGGAGCGCTTTTTGAAAACGGTTTTTCGCATGATGTAGGGTCACGTGCATGGAGTACGGAACTGATCTCCATTTTTTCTATACTGATGGGTTTGGTGCAACGATTGCATGCGATATTTTGGAGTGAGCAATAGAACGCTTTTCAATCGAGAGCCAGTGCCTTCCAGACGAAAATCAAGTGACCCAAACCGGTGGAATTCACAGAGAAGACAATCCAGACAATTGTCCCCTTCAACGTACTTCTCAAAAATTCGAAAGGTAACTCCTGCGGGCAGAATCGGAAAGCTGGCGGACAGTAGTGCGTGCATTATACGTGCGTGCATTATTGAGAATAATTTTCGTTGGTTGAGGACCTTGTAAATAGCAAATTGCAGTTAGAAATCAGAGATGGGAAGAGAATGTCTCAGAGGATCCATCATTTAACTAGACATTTATGCCTAGCAAGCGTACGAAAAGAAGCGCTTATTTATGGAACTCGTGAGCGGATTCGTCAGTGTGTTTATGCAGGCAAGTACAGGTACCTTGAGCCTGCGAAGATAGAGGAGTCACAAAGCAACACCTTGAGGAAAGAAGGTGAGCAGTGCTAGCGACTCCCTTGTCAGACCAAATGATCAGTTTCCGAACTCCAGACGGATTAATCACTGCATCTCCAAAGTCAATGAAACATATAATGCACGCCGTCGACTTGAATTTCTTTGGAAGCTATGTATACCATGATAACATTGCAACGCAGCATGGCAAAATCCGCAGGAATATATTGCGGTGCAAAAAAGGGATTTGCACGAAGCTGGCATTCATAGCACGTTTTCTTTCTGACTGTAACCGCCTTACACTGTTGAACAGCATCGAAAGAGCACTAATTGGAAGACAGACTTATAAACAAGCAGGATTTCGAGGCGGATTCACCCACACGGTAAAGCTCATCGAAATATCGCGAGAGTACAAAATACCGTGATGTCACACGCAGATGGACTCGAAGAAGGCTTTCGACATTATAGAAGTGGTCACCGAAGCCCTGGGGAGCCAGGGCCGTGAAGATATCATCCAATGCATGAAGATTCTTCATCAGTCCACAGTTTTGCGACCAAAGATTCCCACCATTCTTGAAGGAGAAGTAAGCATAATTGAAGAGAAGAGAGGGGTTCGGCAGGGACAGCATTTATCTATTAGGTTGGTCGAAAAGTCCTGCGACACTTTGACCAATTTTTCGGACTAAATTTTCAGTCACTAAAAGACATCTCCAATCTACAAGGTAATCACCACTAAGGACTAGTGCCCTTCTTTTGCACAGCTTCTCATTTCCATTCTTATAGAACTACGGCAACTATGATAAGAAGAAGAGGTGGACCTCATTTTTGAGTAGACGTCGATTTTCGGAATTTTTGCCTTCTTAAGGATGCGGTAGGGATCAAAAAAGGTAGTAGTTAGAGACTGCTAACTTTGATGAATAAGCTGGGTATGGTCGCATTCTCAGATCAAGATCCACGATCTTTTGGTGTGGCCTGATCCTAACATGCGGTCTTCGCATTGCCGAGCGGTAGAGAAAAATTGAGTATTTTTGAAGAATTTAAGCGTGACGTCATCCATGTTGTGAGGTTGGTTAGAGTGGACTGTAGTCCTTAGAGATCCTGCGAGGAACATGTGCAAGATGTACGCAAGGACCCCACCACTCTCTACCAACCACAAGATCTCACAAATGTTCCTCCAGTGTGTACAAGGAAAAAAACTCAGTCACGGTCATTCGGTATGACTTGTCAGAGGGGTTCAACTCATGAGGCATCCTTCATAAAAAATTTTTCCGATAACCGAGACTGCGGAGAAGCATGGCAGTTGTCAGTTAGGTGGAGCCTAGAGAGGTTGCCAACTTACTGGTGGTTACGTTCGGCTGCGCCTCAAGAAGCTTGAGTAAAGGGCCGTCATTCTGTGCTGGTGGCCGACCTATACATTGCCTACTTCCGAGTTGAATAAGTCCAGCCTGGAAGCGCTGATGCAAAAGGAACTCTCTGCTATGGCAAGCGATATCCTTCCTCAAGACAACGTAAGTGTTAGCTTCCTCGACTATGGCGGAGTTGCCCTACAGGAACTCATATGGGATAGGTCGAGAAGTACCTCGATCTCTGAGGTATTTTTAAGCTTTGAAAACTTCCACGGAGCCATGATATACCCATTTTCAGAAACCCCAGGAGACAGTCTCCACTAATCAGAGATAAAAACATTCAAAATGATTTTTGGTCTTTTTCTAGAATAGTTCAATCAAAGTGTCGCAGGACTTTTCGAACAACCTAATAGATTCTGTGCTGTCAAGAACGTGAAACTCATTTAGAACAAAGAGACATGGGACTAGGTCGACGGAAAGAAACTGCACACTTCCTTTTTCCTGAAGATGTCATGCTAAAAGTAGCGGAAATACGGCAAGCAGAGTTGCAGCTTGCTGTTCGTATACCAACTGTGCCCGTGGAAAGGTAGGTTCGCCTCTAACCCTGACGAGTCTTGCTCACAAAGAATACCTAGCTGTGTGTAAATTGCTCGGGAAACCGATTTGATGAACGAACAAGCGCCACAGCTGAGCGGGAAGAAGCGAGCGAATTGTAGAAGACTCACGACTGTCGATGAAGTAGCTAGGCAAGCGAAGACAACCCGGCTCCGTGCCCACCTCTTCGAGTCAGTTCGTACACTAACATTTCTCCCAGACACTCTGGCTCCAAAAAGCAGGACGAGCATGCTGTTAGCCATTCAACGCATACTCAAATAGGCGAAGCTTGAAGTTGTTGCAACTCACAGTTGATGAAGGAAACCCTGAGCTCTGCATTCGTTTACGATCGAACGTCAGGAAAGCAATTCCACTGGCCATCGAAGGATTACACGGGGCGGACACGTGAGGGGTTTCAAGAACAACCGCTACGCCGAGGCCATTAACGACGGCAATCGGGGCATGTCCTACCTCTCAGACGAATCTTCCAAATTGCGACCACCCCCCTCTGAATTTCCACCTTCAGCACGACTCCTCGCTCCCCACACCGCTCCCCGTCCATCCTACAATCTTCCACAATTCTCCCAACATTTTACCACTTCAAACGAGGGCAGCGAATATACGACCACCTCGCTGGAACCCCAACGTACAACATACTCCGACAGCAATCCACGAAAAGTCAAACGAACACGTGGGCGACCGCCTACAAATGGTCAGACTTCGTTGCAAAAGCTGAACGGATGGTATGGTATTCATCTTGTTACTCAAATACGAGGGACCAACTGGGTAATCCTGACACGAATGAAGACGTAATTTAGGCTTGCTTGAGTAACTCGACGATCAACGGGAACACCGGTTGTACAGAGTTGCAGGTGACATAGGCTAGGATCCATAGTGGGTGACAAGTAAAATCCAAATTTATGACATAGGGTGGCAAACCAAATCAAATTCTGGCAAGACAAGCTGTCTTTCAAAACTTATGCGTCAAACGGTGAACTTTGTCCCAAAACCTGTGCTCCAACCTTTTTGAGAATTTTATGGGTTCTAATTTTGAAAAAAAGCAGTAAATGAAGGAAGTCCCTCATAAGAGAATTAATTAATTGATCGGTCTAAAGTATCCTCGATTTCACATCTCATCTTAAGTGAGAGAGGTTCCCAAGCAACTATTGTCAACTTTCAGAAAAGACTGCCACATAGGCGGAGTCGCCGAGCAACACAAAATCCAATCCATGCGGCTCACCTACTCCGTAATGGGTTTTCTTTTCCTAATTTCAACTTTTCAAAAGTAGATTTGAAAAGTGGGTTCGATTCATTTCGCAAAAGCGGAAGTCTATACAAAGCATAATGATGTCTCACGGCTGAAAACAATTTTTATGCTTTGGATAGCACCGCTGTGCTACGTTGCTAATGCGAACGGAAGACAATAATAATAACTAGGTAAGATTATAGATAATGCTGAGAATAGGTAGGCTGGACGTCATGACATTTTTGGATTGCAAAGGTCAGCCCCATGTAGACTACCTTTTATGAAAGTTTGCCAAGGAATTAAACAGACTCGTATGCCTACAGCACATGATGGTGGGTTTGGTACATTGAGGAGCACCCGCAACGTACGCCGCTACTGTGCCAACTGTTGAATCAGGATGACCGGTCTCCGACGTCCGGACGGAATAATAACCGCATCCAGAATGGCGATGAAGATCGTACCCTCTGTTCTACTCTGATCTCTTTAAAGGCAGAAAAATGCAAGAAGCCATCGGATATGCCTTATATAGGACCCCACGCCGAGCTGAGGTTGTACGTGCTTAAGGCGAAGAGAAGGCGCGGCCGCACGAGTTCTCACTTGTTGTATCAGCTGTTTTCCCTTATCACCTCACTCTCACCATTCGAAGTGGAGAGAGTTAGTAGCAGAACAACCGCACCATCAGGCAACCATTAGAAATGAAGTTGGGCGTAGTGGTCGCCAGGTGGGCGGGGTGGCCGACTCTTCACGAGCGGGCGCCGCTACTCTCTCGCATTTTTGAGTGGCGAAACTAGCACGTCACCGTCCTCATTATGTGAGCTACGATATCCATATGCCTTTAAACAGCCACGTCCACCTGGCACCATACCGCTTCAAGTAGGATGAATGCGTCGTTCCTGCAGTTCTCTCTTCGAATGTTCGACAAGTCTCGTCGGTCAAAAATCGTACCACACCCGGTTCTGACAGGGCCCAGACATCTGAAGAACCTTCGACAGTTCTTATCGAAATTCTGGCTCGACTCCTCACGCGCTACCTGTCGCAATGCAAGGAACCCAACTCGTGGAAACCTCAGGACTGTGTTGCTGTACAAGGAAGGGAGACCTGTACGACATTGGCAATTATCGCCCAATCTGCCTGCTGTCTGTAGTCTACAATTCTTCGCACGAGTCATCCTGAACACGATTCGCAGAACATTAGACGAAAGACAGGCTATGTGGGGTAAACAGGGTTATGTAGGGAATTAGCACGATCGATCACATCCACACGGTAACTAAGCTCATCGAGGTATCGTGCAATATGCCCCAATGTCTCACATTCGTAGACTCAAAGCCCTGGGCAACCAGAGTGATTCTACTCATTGTCAGGACGTCAGGATTTTTCTGAGCTCTACAGTACTTCACGATCAGGATCTCACACATTCTACACGAAATCATCATCGACGTAAAAAAGTGCGTTCGACAGGGCGGCAGCATTTCACCTGAATTCTGTCGCTGTGAAGAAATAGCTGCGAAGGCAAGAGTGAACACCGGTAGCGTAACGGGTAACGCGGCCGCACAGCAAGCGGGAGATGCGGGTTCGATTCCCGTTTCGGGGCCGACTTTCGCCAATATCTCAGCATTCTTGTGATAGCTATCAAGAACGCGATGCCTCAATTAGAATGAGGAGAATGGAGAAGATTGGGCCGGAAACTACATCACCTCCGCTTTGCTGACGACATCGCTGTGATAGCTCCAAACATTGAGCAAGCGGAGCGAATGCTGGGTGATTCCGTCTGCGCGTGTGGAAAAATTGCTTTGCGCTGAGTTTGGCGAACAAGATCTTCACGAGGAAGCGATTGGTTCCCGATGACCCATTCTCGCTCAACGGAGCGAACATTTCTGAATGCATTACTTATGTCAAATCAACATGTCGACGATCGAAAGTCAGAAACGCAGCCGTATTTGCCAAGATTTCGAAGATGAGGTGGGCCGCGCACGTCCTACTTTACGAAGATGACTCTGGGCTGAGCGATTACCTACTGGATGTCAAGCGAACACCTGGACCACCCCGTCTACACAATGGTCATACTTTTTTGTGACAGGTGTGAATGAATGGCATGAAGTTCATCGTGTACTTCGAGCATAGAGAACTATTGCGCAACTTTAGCACTTTATGAGGACGAATGGGGAAATTACTATCGCACGCTCTAGAGGCTCGATTATCGGGAGCATAGGTGATACAGGTGATTCCATTTCCAAACTCTTCGATATAGATAATTCTTGTAAAAAATATGCAAGAGCCCACAAATTCGTAAGTTCTGCAGAAGGCGCGTCCTGTAAATGGGGAGTTCTATACCGCAGAAAAAGCGTAATTACATCATATATTACTAATTATAAGTGTATCCTCGCATTATCGAGCCTCTGCAAGCATGATCGCAGTTGTCGATGCCAATTGCTCATCCTAATTGGGCTGTTCCAGGATACTTGCACTTCATCATGCAACTCGTAACATGGCTGCTTATACTTGTTTTCTCTCAGGTATCCATTTTGCTCTGTTCCTTCCAATGCAGTACCGTGGTGTGCCAGGCTAATCGTTTGCAAATACGTACGCTCTGAATTCCGGAAATGGCTTGGGCGTGGCTGCGTTCCTTCGTGTTAGACAAGTACCAGTCGCCTCGCCGGCTGACGCCGGCGTGGCTCCTTCTGATACGGCCCGGCTGCGCCGGGCGGGCGCGGCTTCGCCGCGCGTGCTTTCTTTCACATATTTCTAGATTCAACTGATATCCCCCTTTTGTTCTGTACTCCATTTTTTTCCGGTGTCTAAAGTACTCTTGACCTCAGTTTTTATTTATGTGTATTTTACAGATTCTTCGTCTGACTCCGTCCACCTCGGAGCAGGCCACAATGTTTGTGCCCCACAATCCTCACCGACGACCCTCTCCTGACCTTAATCCACGTTTTTTTCCGGTCTTTGAAGTGCTCTGGGACAGTTTTAGGGAATATTCGTCTGGCTCCGCCCACCTCGGAGCAGGCTCCGCCCACAATGTTTTTGCCCCACAATCCTCACCCGCGACCCTCTGCTGACCTTGATCCACTTTTTTCCGGTCTTTGAAGTGCTCTGGGACCGTTTTACAGATCTTTTGTCTGACTCCGCCCACCTCGGAGCAGGCTCCGCCCACAATTTTTTGCCCTACAATCTTAACCGACGACCCTCTGCTGACCTTAATCCACTTTTTTCCGGTGTCTGGAGTATTCTGGAACCGTTTTACAGACCTTTTTGTCTGGCTCCGCCCACCTCGGAGCAGGCTCCGCCCACAATTTTTTTGCCCTACAATCTTAACCGACGACCCTCTGCTGACCTTAATCCACTTTTTTCCGGTGTCTGGAGTGTTCTGGAACCGAGCTACAAACATTTAAAATGAATACCCTGCGATTTAGGGCAAGCCCCGCCCACTGTGGGCGGGTCTCAACACGCTTTGAGCGTGCCCTATATTCGCCAGATATTTACATTCTACACTGAGCTTTTTGCGACTTCCAAACACTCTCGCGAACCGGGTTACTGAATTTTGCGAGAAGCACCGCCCACCTTGAGTACGCCCCGCCCATTTAGGGTGTACCTGCCACAGTTAGTCTGGCGACTCCTTACTAACCTTATTCCCTTTTTCCCCCATCTTTAGGCTGCCCCGGAAGCGAATTATGAACATTTTTGTGCGGAACCCCAAACTTTCGGGAGTGCCCCGCCCACTGTGGGCGGAGCTTCCCTTAGGTCAAGTGTGCTTTTTATTTCTTGTCCCACGCCCTACCCATCCCCACCTTGACCGGACCTCTCCAAGTCGTTCTTCAGGTCGAACCGAATTTCCGGACAGACAAACTTACAAACAAACAACACAACTTACAAACAAACTTACAAACAAACAAACAAACAAACAGACAAAGCGAATTATATATTATGGGGTGATGGTACCCCTCTGGTTGGCAGGGTACAGCATCGTGATGCTAGCAATGCTGGTGTCAGTACGACCCCCCCCCCTCCAAAGAGGGTCTTGGTACGACCCCCTCGGAGTGACTCCTGGAACGACCCCTCTCCCAACAACAACAACAGCAACAACTACTATACAGGCGTGGCTGGACAAAAGCGCGATTACGGTTATCCTAGAACGAGAATATCTCACAAAATGTGCAGCCTCTATCACGTTCAAATGGAGTGGGCAGCATACCCTCCCCATAGAAAAATGAAACGACTTAATAAAATAAAACAAAATAGAAATAGCCAAATACGTAATAATGAAATAACAATAACAATGAAGAAATGAAATAATAAGAACAATAAAAATAAATAAGAACCTATACACATCGAGTTATCCGCCTACAAAAGAGCGATAAGCGAATTTATAGAATAAAGCTATCACTGGCAAAGGGCATAACAGAACGTCGGTTTTGCACTACCGTTGTCACTCTAACTTTCTTGTGATAACGAGCACGTCTGCCACTTGAGCCATTCAACTTGTACACCGCGAGCCATTCGTTGCTATACAGGACCACAGTCGAAAAACTCTAAAGTCCTGTAGATAAGTTCTTCATTAGATAAGCCCAAGCGACATCGCGATCGTCCCGTACGTACACACTAATTAGGCAAATGAGGTACACATCACGGTTGGGTTACACCAAGGATCTGTCTTCGGCCCGATCGTTCTCCCCCTGACGCTGCGTTCCATGGCAAGAGAACCCGTGGAGAGGCCACTGAAATCATCCTCTACGCTGGCGACATGACTCTGATAGCGGATAACAGGGATACTCTAGGGCAAGGTGCAGCGGTGGCAGATGTGCTCGCTTTGAGTAGACTTCGAATGATCAAGCTTCTGAACCTCGAATGGTGCTTCACCCGTCGTAGACCGCCATGGAGGGTCGAGGACTTCCAGTACCTAAGAAGCGATATAACAGCTGATGGTGGCGTGGACCAGGCGGCAAAGGTTGAAACCAATGCAGGATGAAATGGAGAGAGTCGATAGGCATCTTTTTGCGACCGGTGCTCGAGAACGCTCAAGGGCAAGCTGTACGAGTGGTGGTGGTAAGGCCTGTCATGCTTTACGGCAATGAGAGCTGGCCCATTTGCAAGAACCATATAGAACAGCTTTATTCAGCTCGAATGATGATGCTGAGATGGACCTGCGCCCGGGCACGACTGATTAGAGTCAGAAATGAGGGCGCCAAGGTCGCCACACGGAGGCCCCGATCTACCTGAAAGAATGCGAGCAGCGACTGCGGTGGTATGCACGTAATAAGGAGGCCTGAAAACCACTCTGTAAGGAAGGTGTTGTAATTCTAAGTACAGAGCTGGGAACCACGAGGTGTCTTTTAGGAAAAAAAGATGGAGGACGTATCAAGAGTGAGGGTCACGAAGTGAATATCAGCAGGGACAAAAGATGCAGATATCGGAAACAGCCTATTGATGTCTGAAAAGAAGCCGCCAGACGACGGCGCGGGAGAGGCGCTAAGGAGAAGAACAGAGTTCAATACATTAAGTTCTGCTGCACAGCGTGAAGTGACGTCTCACAGGTTTTCAGACTCTCAGGGAGAACTGCGGCAAAATTGTTTTTTGGATCTCAGCGACCTCCTTTCAGAAGGAAGAAGCCAAGAAAATTAAAAATTAGAATAGATCGACTGGCTGCGAGGTATGAACCCACTTCAATTATGCTTAGTGCTCGCCGTGCCATCGAAAATCAACGACGCAACGATTTAATTGAAATGTAGGGTGGCAAGGGTTACGGTTGGCCCACCTAGTTAAGTTCAACATATGACGACGGGAGTGCGCTCGTCCCTCAATTGAGCAACGAAGTTGGGCTAATCCCTAACACACAGTGCATTATCTGAACCAGGAAAGATGTCTACAAGTCCGCTAAGCGCGAAACACGTCTCCCAGTAACTTTGAAATGCCAGTTGACAGAAAGATTAAACGGTAAAGGTGGAAATTAGTGGCTCATAACTCCCTTTAAGCTGACAGGAGCTGCAGAAATGACTTACATTCAAAATTTGAGGTTTTCTCAGTGTCAACAGATTAATCACCTCGGAAATTCGAAAAGGCGGCTCTCACGTTTTCGACAAAGGAGACCAAGGAAGGCGTAGCGCGTTGACGTTTTCTCGGTTTGTAATCCTTGCTCTCGACTATAAAGAAGAGAGCCGGTAGGCTCTGAGACCTAAATGCAGGGAGCCTCAAAGCGCTTCTGGACAGATACGTTGAGTGGGTTCTATTGTGAATGCTGCGTGCAAGCTGATTTCGCTTTTGCGTCTCAGGAGCAACTCCACAGTCACTCTCAAATTGGGATTGCACCAGTCATACGATCGTGCAATGTGCGGTGAGCTCGAATTTTTTCGGGAGGCTATGCTGGTAGTTTTTCTATGAGGAGGCGGCTCCGTCGTCGGCTGTAGTTACCTTACATTTTTTTCAAGCTATTTATTTCAGGCAGACGTTGGCCTTGCCTGCACATTCATGCGTCACTCTTCGGAATACTCCATGCAAGCAGATACTATAAGAAAGACCCTGCCTTGTACGGATGGGAGATGAAAGAAAATGGTCCAGCTTGCATGCAAATTTGCTTGGACAGGCCTGACTGCGTTGGCGCTTTGATCTATCCTTCCTGGGTGAGTTCATTTCTGAATGACGAAGAGATGAATGTCCCAATTTGCCAAGTTGCAGTCTTGCTCCCCTCTTTCTTGAAAACAGAGTCAGGTATCACGTTTAGGAAAATTGGTCCAACTCTACTACACCCCTTTCCTGAGGATAGGTGTCCCCACCACCGCCTCCCCCCCCCTACTTTCTCCAAATTGGAAATGAATATTGAAAGGTTGACTCACCCTTGAGGGGACATGAGCCATAACGGCTGCCTTCATAACTGCGGCAGCAACCAGTAGCGATTCGGGCTCCTAACAGCGCCAGCGAATAGGGAGTATAGAAATCGATCTAGCGGCCAGCAGCGTCCGTCAGCGACCGGTAGCGTTCCGAGGTCCAGGGACAGCGATACGGTAATGGCTATACGCTTCCAATCTCCAAATACTCCCCCAGCTGCTTGGCCACCCCATCTACTTCAACCGCACTGCTCTACTTCTGTCGCTGGAGGCAATGGCTGATTGATGACGCTATGATTCCCGCCTAGCCTTCGATACGCAGTCTGGAGGCTGGCGCGGAGACTGTGGACACTGGTGGGAGCTGCTGGTCGCTGGATCGATATTAAACTTTCCAATTCGCCGACGCCGACGGACGCTCGAAACGCTACTGGTCGTTTGTGGACGTTGCAGTAAGTATGAACGCAGCCTCACTGGTTTTCTTTGAGTTGCTCGGATGTGCGTAGTAGAGTCCCCTTATTCAATGGCTATTACTTTGAAGCACTTTGAAAATTGTACCTTTCTTCCGGAAACAGTTTGAAACGAGCCCCTGGAGGGTGTCACGAGCACTTAATTAATGACTGGAATTCCCTGTGCATGCGAGTATTCAACTTTTCAGGAAGTGACAAAAAACGTGGAGGATTTGAAGCGGTGATTTTTACCTTTCAAAGGTAACAACTTCGTCCAGGCACAATGTAGAAGAGAGTTTCACGAAGTATTGGTGATCGGACGGTTTTTCCTTTCCTGAGCTTCGCTGTAGCTTAACTACAGCGGGATATCTGCCGTCGCGGATTTCTGTTTGAAGATCAGCTTAAAGACAGTTGGCACGATGATTTGGATGCTCGGCCTAAGATGCAAGTAGGGCGCTGTATAGTGGGGAAATGGCGAAAGAACGGAGTGGAAAAGTCAGAATCCTGCGAAGAAAGAGCCTCCCTCCTCAATGTGTTAAATATCATTTTTGGACGAGTTTCCCGTAGGCATCCTGCCAATAACCACTACCGAAGGTACGGCTGCATAAGCATACTCATATATCCATGCAGCATCACGGGCGCTTCATACCAATCCTTTTGCTTCATAATTTGCTTAGCAAATGAATCGATTAGCGCGTCAGGAACGGTCGTCCATTTGCGGGCGGGCGTAGCGGGCATTTGGGTCGGAATGCTGCGGCTTGATAGGGTCCTTATAAAGGCACCTTCCTTGGAAAAGGCATTATGCAGCGTCTGCTCAGGCTCGCGGAATTCCGTCCTGCCAGGTGTATCAATCCTACTCGCCTTTATGTGTCAACTACCTTCTAAGGCAAAACCAGCGTTCATTTGATGTTCTCTCAAATATTCTCATTATCGTAACCCTTCGTACATGTATAAACTGATTTCCAGCTCAAAGTACGAGAGGAAAGCACCACTTGCTTGTAAAGAGGCGGCCACCCGGCCTACCTGACTGGACGCGATGGGAAGGGTGGGCGGTACAGCAGCCTCCTAAGGTGGCCAGCGGTGCTTTTCTTTTGTAGTTTCGAGCTGCGAAATTAGGACATCCTCCCTCCTCGTACGAACGGCTACGATCCAAAAAAAATTCGTGAGAACATCGAATGAACGCGGGCTCTGCCTTTGAGCTGCTGTGAGAATGTCCCCCGAATGCCCACCTTTCCATCTGGGAAACTTGATAGACTTCCCGTACACCTTCTTCTCATGTGATCAATGGGAACTATACCATAGAGAGGCTAATCAACGCCTCCACGGAATGCGCCGACTTCCTTTCCGAACACGTCACTCATCCTGTAAGCTAGGTCCCTGCTCTATTGAGCGCTGATCAATTCAAATACGACTCCCCATTCTGAGTGCGGCCAAATACGACCCCCCCCCATCGCGGATTCCGCGAAGTTGCTTGGCTCTGCTCTAAGCCTGGTTTTGTTCGGTTGCTGAGTGTGAACTCCCAGCAGCTGAACAAATTCACTGAGCAGGGTCAGGTACTCCTCTTCTATGAGACTATTGTTGAATGCGCTCTGGGAACAAGCCTTTGCCAGCTCATCTGAAATTACAGTATAACACAATACATACGTTATCACAAGAATGCTGAGTTGTGGGCAAAAGTCGGACCACGGGCGGGACTCGAACCCGCATCTTCTGCTTACCGGGCAGTTGCGTTACCACTTACGCTACCGGGGCCACTTTTGACCTCTCAGCTCAATGGCTATTTGTGCCATTGCCTTCGAGCACTCACACGTTCAACGTGATGAGCCGGTTAGCCGATATCGGCAGTGAACCGCAAGGCTGAAGGCTTTTTACAAGTTTTAGCTGTTTTTTGTTTGATAACTGCTGTTTAACGCCGCAGTGCGCGATACGAAAGTTATCACAAGAATGCTGAGTTGTGGGCAAAAGTCGGACCACGGGCGGGACTCGAACCCGCATCTTCTGCTTACCGGGCAGTTGCGTTACCACTTACGCTACCGGGGCCACTTTTGACCTCTCAAAAAAAAGCCTTCAGCCTTGCGGTTCACTGCCGATATCGGCTAACCGGCTCATCACGTTGAACGTGTGAGTGCTCGAAGGCAATGGCACAAATAGCCATTGAGCTGAGAGGTCAAAAGTGGCCCCGGTAGCGTAAGTGGTAACGCAACTGCCCGGTAAGCAGAAGATGCGGGTTCGAGTCCCGCCCGTGGTCCGACTTTTGCCCACAACTCAGCATTCTTGTGATAACTTTCGTATCGCGCACTGCGGCGTAAAACAGCAGTTATCAAACAAAAACAGTCCTAAAAACAATACATACGACTAGAGAGCAGCAACACTAGCTTCTCCTACCATCCTCGTCCTCGTCCTATAGTATTGATTCTTAGCGCTTATCTGGATTATGAAAAACTGACTCATTATCGGAGAACCAGTAACGATTCCAGCATTTTGTGAATTATATCGAAAGACTACCAGTGTGTAAGTGTCCAATATTTAAGGAATTGTGCCAGCTGTACCGTGCTACTACTAACCACACTTTCAATTACCGTCCGACGACAATATACACCCTCTACACCCTTCATCGTGATCTTCAAAGACCTGACTGTCCTACTGTACCGCAGTACATTGCCGCTCACGGAACTCTCTAGAGAGAAGAAGCGACGTGATGTCTTTTTTCTTGTGATCATTTATAGTTGCTGTAACTTCAGTACAATGAATTGCAATGTTGAAATTCTCATTGATATCGGAAACTTGTCACATGCAGCTGTGGCAGACATAGGCATTGTATGAATTGGCAAATTAACCATGAAACTGAAGAAGAAAAAGGTGCTGCTGAAGAATTGTACCGTCACTGGATTGTAAAAGAAGCAAACAAGCACAAGGCTGCCAAACTTGTAATGGGGTTGCGTGCATGTTAGGTCCAGCGCACATACTTTTATTAATTTTTTTGTGAGATCAGAGCAAGGGTCGTGAACTTCTACAAAAGGATTAATAGGTTTATGACGAGCCAGTACTGAGAGTAGTGAGATAGATGAAGATAGATAGATAGATAGATAGATAGATAGATAGATAGATAGATAGATAGATAGATAGATAGATAGATAGATAGATAGATAGATAGATAGATAGATAGATAGATAGATAGATAGAGAAACGCGAGTTTCCAAACACTGAACCCACCGATTCAATTTCATCGACGTCAAATGAATTGCAGCATCAAAGGAAAAAGTTTAAAAGAAGCCGATTCATGGCATCCTCAACAGTTTACCTTATTTACTTTCAGGAGCATTGAGGGTTCTCTGAGCCCCGCCCCTGATTTTGCACGGTTTTTGCATGTAAACTCCATTTCCCGAAGGCATTATTGATGGCATTTCGGGAATAAGCTTTGACATCATCTGGTAGTAACACAACACATAAAACATTGCTGAATAGCAGCAAAACTATCTTCTCCTACCAGCCTCGTCCTACAGCTGGGTGATATAGCGCGAGGGAGAGCTGTAAAGGCTCTGTATGTGCGGCGGATTAAGATCCATCTCTATGTTATCCAAGTACATTGTGTGGCTTTATATTCTACCAGTCGGCTCGCCGGCTGACGCTAGCGCGCCTCCTTCTGATGCCCTTGCCCCGCTGCCATAGCGTACGCCGCTTCGCCGCGCGTATTTTCTTTCACATATTTCTAGACTCAACTAAAATCCGCCTTTCCGTTCTGTACTCCACTTTTTCCGGTGTCTGAAGTACTCTTCATTCTGAGGGCATCACTCCCCAGATGTAAATTATATGGTGGTTCTATACATTCCCGTTCTTGCTATATAACAGAACAGCTTAAAAGAAATATTTATTTCTTCTACAGGCACAGAGAACCTAAGTGACCTAGACCCTACACAACAACGTTGACTTGCCTTGACCTTGAGTTTGACAATTGGACACATTCGCTAGTCCTACCCAGTCACTTCCTAGCGGGTCCGCCATAGTGGTCGACATAAATCCCCCGAACGACGGGCTAGAAGCCTACGCCACTTGGGCCGCCGCCTCCTCAGCTGGAGCGCTGAGCGCCAGGGGTCGCTCCCACAGATAGCCGGCAGCAAGACGGTTGACTTCCGACACCGACGGACGAAGCCGACGACCCACTGTCCTTCCGCCTTCCCCGGACGTTTATATAGCCGTAGGGCGCGAGGCGTGATATAGGGACAACATCATGAACAGGGAGTTCATGACACTCTTGAGCTATTTTACAGATTCTTCGTCTGACTCCGCCCACCTCGAAGCAGGCTCCGCGCCCTCAATTTTTGTGCCCCACAATCCTCACTGGCGACCCTCTGCTGACCTTAATCCACTTTTTTTCCGGTCTTCGAGTGCTGTGGGACCGTTTTACCAGACTTTTTGTCAGTCCGCCCACAATGTTTTGCCCCACAATCCTCACCGGCGACCCTCTGCTGACCTTAGTCCACTTTTTCCGGTATCTGGAGTGTTCTGGAACCGAGCTACAAACTTTTAAAATGAATACCCTGCGATTTAGGGCAAGCTCCGTCCACTGTGGGCGGGTCTTAACGCACTTTGACCCACCTTGAGTACGCCCCGCCCACTTTGGATGTGTCTGCCACAGTTAGTGTGGTGACTCCTTACTAGCCTTACTCCTTTCCCCCCCCCCCCCCCATCTTTAAGCTGCTCCGGAAGCGAATTATGAAAATCTTACTACCTTTTTTCCCCCATCTTTAAGCTGCTCCGGAAGCGAATTATGAACATTTTTGTGCGGAACCCCAAACGTTCGGCGAGTGCCCCGCCCACTGTGGGCGGGGCTTCGCATAGGCGAGTGTGCTTTTTATTTCTTGTCCCATGCTCTACCCATCCCCACCTGACCGACCCAGTCGTTCTTCCAGGTCGTAACGCGATTTTGCCGAACAGGCAAACAAACAAACAAAGACAAACAAAACAGACGAAGCGAATATATATACTGGGTGATCAGTTTCAGCTGCCGTACCCATGCACGGTCTCACGACGCATTTTACTTGTTTACTCAATGGAAATAATAGCTGACATACCTACATTTCAAAGCACTACCGATCTGTTTCCCTCATTAAAGGCAGGACCGCGGTCACGGATAGAACTTGAAAATATGATATCGGGAGGGTAGTGACGAACAACCTTGTACCGGTTTCGCAGCAAAAAAATCTAAGGAGAGTGCTACAGCGCAATAGAGTTCCACCGACGCCTCCTTTTTCCAGTGACTCCGCTTCCAAGCTTCGCCTTAAAGGCCCATCCTTCAGTGAAAACGAAGCTGCAGGACGAAGAGGCATGAAAATCGTCATTTGTACAGTTCTCATGTTAATCAGCTGCGCGGATGGGGGCGCAGTGTTGAAGAAGCAGATAGTGAGGCACCTACAATGGGATCGAAACGGGGCTGTATCTAGGGCAGCTGACATGTTTTCCTGCTTTTTTTCTCCTTTATAGATGGAACTCACTATCTGAGATGGCGAATGGTCGCGGGCTTTGCCTTTAGTGATCGAGTGCCAATGTCCAGTATATCACACTTCCTACCATCATCGCCATTACTTTCAAGTACGAATGGCCAAGCTGTCCAAAACATTTTGATAATAACAGCGTAAAATAGAAATCTCAATACTTTGGCATCAATCATCCTACTATATATAATTCGCTAAGTATGTCTGTGTGTGTGTCCGTGCGTCTGTGTGTCACGAAATTCATAACGCCGGTCACAGCAGCAGGGAGACTTTGGTTTCAAGATATGATATTGGGCATGGGAGGGGAAGATTATTGGTGGGTGATAGGAAGTGATATCTACTGATAAGATCTGATACGGGGCGTCAGAAGGGGACGGTCACCATATTCATAACACGGGTGACAGCATTAGTTGGCTGTTGATTCTCAGATATGATATAGGGTATGGAAGGGAAGATTATTGGTGGGTGATAGGAAGTGATATCTACTGATAAGATTCGATAAGGGTCGTTAGAAGGGGATCGCCACCACATTCATAACGCTGATGAAAGCATCAGTTAGGTATTCATTCCAAGAGATGATATAGGGTATGGGACATGATTATCATTGGTGGGTGACACGAAGTGTCAGCACCTGATAAGATTCGATAACAGCCATTAGAAAGTTATGGTCTTTGGGTGTTCACATCGCAGATCACAGCGTCAGTGAGGCGTTGGTTCTAGCAGGTGATATAGAAGGGGAGATGTGGACATCAGCCGTGGGTGGCTGGAAGAGATAACTGCCGGTAGGGGCTGATAAGGAAAGTTGCAGTCGTCGTCGCTGTTCAAGGTGGTTCACGCTACCAAAACGTAGAGATTAAGTGATGAGGACATTGATGACGGGTGACAGGTAATCTTATCAATCGATAAAAACCGATAAGATACCATCTGCGCTACATTTTGATCACTTCTTACCGCTATAATGCCCCGACTATTAGAGTGCAGTTGGTAAACTCATTTCTTCGATGTCAAACGAATAATGGTCACCGAGGTGTTTGCTACTAGATACCTGAAATGCGGTCGAGCGGGTATATAGCGCGGCTGAAACGGGAAAATCGACAAAATCATTAATCAAAAAAAATTTCGCGGTAACAGCGGTCACAATTCAAGCAGTATAAGGAAGGAAGTCAACAATTGGGAATGGTGACTGCTGTGTCGGTGTCGAGCTCTCCGACACACACTTTTACAGTTCAAGCAATGTTAAGTTCTCCTTTCTATTGCAACCTATAAGGTAAGGACTGATCCGGACTACTTCCTTATCCATTCTATTAGGTTGTCCGGAAAGTTCTCAGCGTTTTGTGCACCTATTTTTTGTACATTCACTGCTGATTAAAAACTCGTTCTGCCTTAATTTCTTGCGCTATCTGATGGTATAATTGCCGTTTCACCATTGCTTGATAAACCCCCTTTTTCAAGATTTTTTCAAGCATGTGAAAAGAGCACTTCGGACGATTTTTTTCTTCGACTATAAATTGGGGCAATCCGCAATCGAAACAGCTCAACAAATTAACCAGGTGTGGGGGCCCAATAGTGCTAGAGAAAGCACTGTGCGGCAAGCTCAACAAATTTCGTTCTGGAGATTTCAGCCTTGAAGATGAACCTCATAGCGGTCGACCTAAAGCAATATCTGACGAGGATTTTAGGGGGATTTTGAAGGTTGACCCATCCCAAACAGTTCGAGAGATAGCAGAAGAGCTAGGCCTTGGCAAATCCACTGTTGCAGATGGTCTGGAACGCATTGGGAAGGTGAAAAAACTCGACAATTGGGTGCCCCACAATCGGAGTGACCGGCAGGAATCGGCACGTCTCGAGGTTCCTTCTGCATTGCTTTTGCGCAGCAGAAACGACCTGTTTTGACCGAAATTGTCCACCTGTGATGAAAATGGGTCATGTGTGATAACGAGGAAGACCGTGGCGGAACAGTGGTTTGGAATTCTCGAACCGAACCACCGAGGTAATTTTCAAAGCCGAACCCTCACGAAAAAAGATTCTGGTCACGGCTTGGTGGTCATCGGCTGGTGTGATCCACTATAACTTTTTATCACCAGGCCAAACCATCACAGCAGAACCCTACTGTGAAGAAATCGACGAATTGTACCGAAATTTTGTCAGATGCAGCCAACACTTATCAAAAGAAAGGGTCCGATTCCTTTGCATGACAACGCCCGCCCACACGTTTCACAAATCACTATCCATAAATTGAACGAATTGGGGGTTGAAGTTCTACCTCAACCGCCATATTCTTCAGACCTTTCGCCAACCGACTATCACCTTTCTAACATTTTTCAAGAACTTCCTTGCTGAAAAATACTTCATCAATCAGGACCAGGCAAAAAAGCCTTAGTGGATTTCGTGAACTTTCGACCACCCAGTTTTTACTTTGATGGGATTTCTCGACTGCTGTCACATTGGCAAAAGTGTGCTGATTCGAATGGTGCCTATTTCGATTAAATCCGATGAGTATTAAAAAAGTTACGATCGTTTAAAGTGAAACACCCAAAACGCTGAGAACTGGGTGTGGCGGAGCAACCGTAATAAATTCGGCTAAAGGAAGGGGACCTGGCGAACCAGATCGGTCTGCTCGGCGAAGCCGAGCCGTGAAGCGGAAGGAGGAGCACCCGGCGGCAGCCGGGTGATCCGACTGGTTATCTCATAACCTATTACCTACCGTCAAAGTATCCGTGCAGCTCCTTAATTTTTTGCTGGTTATGATTCCCGACTCTTCATACCGCTCGCCATAAGTTTTGTGGGGGCTTCCTTCCGAAGGATCAGGCTCATTTCGCTAGATGTCGAAGTGCCAGGCAGGGCACAGCATTCGATGGGGATTTTGGTCGAGCTTTTACGACCCCCCCCTTTTTCAGGGGCTGGTACGACCCCCCCCCATGCTCGTACGATGGCTGACATGGCTGACTGTGGTTGTGGTTTATACTCGGCGAAAAAGTTGTCGAGCGGGGGTATGTAGTAAGCAGTGCGACCGTACCCGATGGTACGGGCGACATAGCTTACTATAACACAGTAAATTCATTAAAAATCACCAAGTGAACACGATAATTTTCCTAGGCAGAAATATGAAATACACCCCCTCGCGCACATAGGACCAAATTACGACCCCCCCTCAACACAAAACGTCCCAGGAGAGAAAATCAACTAGAAAAAATATTTTTTCCCCCAGAGATGCCAAATTACGACGCCCCACTTGTTGAGGCCAAATACGACCCCCTCCCCATAGGGAATCCCCAACATGCTGTGCCCGTGGTGCAGTGTCCAGGGTAGGGATTTAGGGAATCAATAAATTGGACTTTTGGCGTTCCTCTATTGTTGTCATTTCTTTGGCAACAGGCATCGACCGCGTTGTGAGCAGATCAGTCTCCTAATTATTTCCAGCATCCAAACGGATTCCATAGTCACCGCGAATTTCACCATGATGACTTCACTTAAGGGCAGTTGGCACGATAAATCCCCCGAAGACGACTAGGATCAATACTCCTGGCAGGATAGAATTCCTCGACCCTGGGCAGGCGCTGCATAGCGGTTTCCACCGAGGAGGATGTCCGTATACGGACCTAATCAAGGCCACGAGCTTTCGCCCAAAAAGCGTTGAATTGCAGTTGAATTCCATCGAAATCGGCTCATTCGCCGTCACCGAGGTCGCGGTCGCGTCACAGTGTAGCGCGGCTCTCCGCCTCGACAGTCCGTAATGATGAGGACTATATATAGGATCTGTGAGAGCAGAAATGAGCCAAAGCAGGAGAACAAGCAGAAAGAAAGACGAGAAAATCTGGACTTTTCCGAACGCTTTA
>MU913513.1:8242-19898 GCA_036418165.1 Cooperia oncophora | reverse complement strand
AGTATAGGCTGCTTCAGCGGCTATCCTAATAGGCTGCACCATTGCCGTGTAAGTTATGAACGTACCACTAAGCATCGCTGGCTAAGGCCGGCTCTCCTCCTTCTGTGATGCGGGGGGCGCTGCTGCTGCTTCTGCGTCTTGACGGAACGAGCGCTGCTTTTCAGTTCTTGGCTGATGCAGAAGATTCCTTTGAACAGTGTGGTTGGTCAACGATCCGTAAGCTTAGCAGCAAATCCGCATGGCCTGGCGAAGCCGGGCCATGTCACAAGGAGGAGCGCCTGGCGACAGCTGGGCGATCCGACTGGTGTTTATTATAACTACGAGTCCTATCCCCTATTGATGTTAATACATTTTGAATGAGCTGGCTGAAATTTCTTAAAACTTTCCGGACACCCTAGTACTTACTGTAACGACGGAAAGGATGCCACCACTCATATAGTCGTTCAGATGTCCTTAAGGTGTTCGATTTTTCTCCGAATCATGTCTAGAGCTCGTACGTGGCTAATAATAAATAAGTTCAGGTAGCAGCAACTCATCTCTCGCCGGAAGAATTGAAATCACTACGAGAGCTCGATCGTAATGCAGCCTTTTGTCCTAGATGTTGCCCGTGGAGATGTCTTTGAAATATTAAGAAATTCTTCAAATAACAGGTGACACTACCCTCACTGGAAGGGCATTGAACGACACTTCTCTTCTGTATTTCTCTGAGATACATCCGTCAATCCAGTTGTAACGTAGCATTGTATTGTACATCTGATTCCTACTTATGACGCGTACGAGATTTGGTAAAGTTTTATTGTATTTGAAATGCATTTAAGTTATAAAAACATTTTAATAAAGATGGATTCGTTGTTGTCGAGATCGTGTCGCATCATGCGGCTTGGAGTCCTTTATTGTCGCTTTGATTTAGAAAATTGTTTCATTATAGGGGTGTTCAGTGGCCTCTGCGCTAAGAAAGTTATTGATGTCACTGTAGTTTGGGAGGCCGGCTATGCATTTCGCGATGGGTGTGGAGCGCTACGTTCCTGTTGCGGCAAGTGCCATGAAATAGAGTGGTGAAGGGGATGTCAAATGCAGCATTCCCACCAGGACCCAATCTCCCCAACATATCACCGTTGCGGCGCGTCGACTCTTTCGGTGTCTGCGTTTTCCAAGTAGATTAGCTCTCTGCGTGTTTCTGGTCCAGTGCCTACAGCCTTGTTCGCTGCAGATGGTAGGGCGTGTCAGTGAGGCTTGGTCCGGTGCACCGCCAGACGGCCGTACTCCACCACTTGTTGGACTTAAGCGACCACAATACTGCATCATAAGGTTCGTGTCACAGGTTTCTTCACAGGTGGAAAACACCAGTATGAACCATATGTACGCCCCACTGTCGGCTGCGAACAAGGCCGGGGAATAATCTGCAGATGCGCGCTATCGCTTGACTAGGAATTAGCACCACACACTCCTTTGTGATACCAACTGGTAGGCAGCAGTGGGGGCACGTTGTCAAGTAAGATTGTCATAAATCTAACAGTAAGGTACATATCTAGCTCGAAAAAGTGGGATCTGTTTAAGTTTTCCTCAGTTAGCTGGACTAGGACCTTTTGGTCAGTGCCACCAATACCAAGTGGCTGCCCGTCTAGAGAACTACGACATTGCAGGACGCATCGTGCTCGGCTCTTGTATGTGCACCTGGTTGATTTGGTGTGGAAGCACTACTGTTCAGCCAACCAGTAAATGTGAGTTACTGCTGCCCGTTTCTACATGAATTTCCCGTCTGGCACCTAGGTTCGAGCTACATGTCTATAGTATTCTCCAAGGAGGGTGACTAGGGCTTTTTAGTTGCTGAATGAACAAAAGCCAGACTCCGGGTATACGGTGATGTAAAAAAGGCTGCCAAGATGCAGCAAAGCTCTATGGTGCGCTGATTCCGAAGGGTCAGTTACTGTAGCAGTCTGGACATTGTATAACACAGGGTTCCAGAAGTTTGTACAGAGAAACTAAACAGCTGAAAAGTTCTGTGCCTAGTGACTTCTGTGCGTAGCAACTCTGTCAAGCGACCTCTTCTGCAGTGCTTGGCTATCTTGACAGAAGCTGAGTTTGAAGCTCCCCCTTCAAGGTAGAGTGTCCCAAACGGTACTGACTGGTGTTAAGGAAAGACGCGTTCATCCCTGGTTCTCTCGATGTCAACAAGTGTCCCAATATAGATTCTCGGATCCTCCAATCCGGCTTTGTTTCAATCGTAATTGGAGCTTTTCTTTTTATCAAGCTTTCAACAACTGGTCCTTTTCATGATGTCACAAGGAGGGGTTGAGGCGCCTTCCGTAGTGGGCACTGTGAAGTGCGGTTCGATTTTCAGGAATTGACTTATGTGGAGTATCGTGTAGGTAATACAAACCATGTACTTTCAGATGATGCAGTAATGATTAACCGGCTATAGTCAGTTGTCAGTAATTAACACATCGCTGCAAAGAAAACGTTAGTGATGTCTTTGTGCTGAAGCTCATCTCACGTAAACTGATATCATCGATGTGAGTTGTACAAGATCTGTGCAGGTATCACGGTATTAAGCTGTGGCGTAAACGGCAGCAGAACAGCAGACAGCTTATCAGTGGCACCAGTATGAATGGTCGGTGCATCATCAGCATTTTCTCTGAAATCAAAACTAACGGTAATCCTCTCATTTCGGTGAAGGAATAAGTTTTTAGACGTATCTTATCTCTTGACTCGCTTCCATTTCAAGTTTCATAGTAACCTTGACCGGTGGGTGTGTATCCTCTTCTTTCAATTCCTTCTTTTTACTTTTTTTTGGAAACTAATGGCTTTTGTGGCGATAAACTTCTTCGGGAGGCCTGTTTGACAACAGGTCTAGCGAAGAAGTTGCTTATTATCTACTGTTGTGGCTCATGAAATCAGATTTATTATATTCGGGACAACCTAAGGCTAGTGAGTATCAGGTGGTTGTTGAATCATCATTCAGGCTGTTTTCCAGGGATCAGTAATTGTTCATCAAAAGAATGTCGACGAGTTCTCAGATTCCTTGTGGACGGGTGACATTAAATGACGGGAATGAAATGCCACTGATTGGTTTAGGTAGCTTGAAGGTAATATGTTTTTTTTTATTTGCTTCCCGTTTTGTAGCCTTAAACCACATTCCGTGACAGTGTGTCTGTGCAAAAGGGTCCCATCATGCTTTTGTGATAGCCACTCCATTTATCTCTATGAGAAAGAACTGCAGAAGCCGTCGAAAATGGTTTGAATGAGACCGCTTTAACTTTACAGGGACGGAGAAAATTGCTCGTAAACGTTGGAGATTAGTGACGCATGTAGGTTCCCGCCCGCTGATGTTAACGGCCACCTATCTCTTGACCCTTGCGCTTATTTCGCGGCTTTCTCGACCTGTACTTTCTCATCAACTCGTTTTCTGGTCTATCGCACGCGCCTTCAGTGCTACTTCAGCTCGCTTGCTCGCGCAGCTGCAGAACCAAGGTTCGGTCTTATCCAACGTGCAGGCCAATGTACCAACTTGCACTGGCGGAATGCCCTTCAAGTGTGACTTGTCAATTATATATATAAGCCAGTTCATTTCAGCAGAAATTTAGCAGCTCAGTTCGAACAGCGCTTGAAGCTGGGTATAGGCTTTTTGATACAGCTGAGTTATATGGAACGGAAGGTGAACTAGGAGCCGCTTTGGAGGTGACCCCTGTTTATCTTGTAAAACCTTTGAAAAGTTGTTGAATTCTTGGTTGGTTGGGATAATCGTGACGGAGCGTCACAGTTTAAATCAGAACGCTTTGTTCTTACAGCAGGTTGTATTTGATCGTGACTAATCATAGTCATGAACTGTTTATTTATTTATTGTTTATTTATTTAACTATTACTTATTTACCGATTATTATTTCGCGGTAGCATTCTAAGCTTTTTAAGGAGAATTTACCAAAATGTGGACTGCAACGAGAAGACATTTTTATAACTACAAAAGTTCAAATAAAAAATGAAAATGCTGCCGAGTGGACTGAAGAAAGTGTTATGGGATCGCTGCAAAGACTTAGGACGAAGTATGTCTTACCATGTATTGAAGCACGAGCTGAGTCATCCTCCTAGAGTCGGGGGGGGGGGGGGGGGGAGGATATCGTTTAGCTATGTATCACTGGGTGTCTAGTAGATCGCTAGAGACATGGCTATAGCTGTACCTGAGCTATAGGTTGGTATCGTCGCAGTGTGTCCGGGTGGTGTCAGGAGGCATGGGGCGAGCCCGCCTCCGGCTGCGTTCTCTGCCAATAGGATCAGTTAGCGATCGATTAAAAAACAATCAGTGGAAGAAAACTCCGCGGGTAGGAGCATTCATTTCATTCCTTCTCACGCCGCCCCGATAAGCGACGATATCAGCTGTGTGTCATGTCATCTTCCTATTTCTTTCGTCTATGTTGAACGCACCAGCTCACGCGATAAACGAACTTTCTGACCAGTGAGACCTATTCAGTGATTGCTTTTCCAGATACCTCGATCTTGTCTTGATTCACTATCCTAGAGATCGGTTGACTGGTACTGATGAGGAGTATGAGGTCAACAAGAAAAGCAGAAAAGAAGTATGGCAGGTTCTAGAACAGCTCAAAGGTTCGTTTATGCCGCTTGTCTCGAGTAAGGCTTTCGGGTATAGAGCGCATTTGCAATATTGAGTCATCTCATTTGAAAAGGTGGAATGTTTTATTCAAACAAAACGAACAAGAAAACAAACAAATAAAAGAGTAATATCCGGGTTTCATGCTAAGTCCTTTCGTCCCTTAAACGAAAACTATTTGTCGATAGCTAATTTCCTTGCTGCTCTCATCCATATACCTCTTTGTTACCGAATTGTCTCGTTCACGGAATCGTCTCTGCTTATCTTTTAAGCTACATCAGCCTTCGGAGGCCGATCACTTCAAGCAGTTGTGGGTTTATAACTTTCCAGCATTCTCTTATTTTAGATCGCGGTCTCATAAATTCAATAGGAGTATCAAACTATGAAGTATACCACCTCGCAGAATTACATGAATATGCGAAGGTTGTTGATAGGGCTTTCTGTTCAGGTCTTCTGGATGCTCATCTTCTTTTCAGCACAAGCCGGCCGTAAATCAGGTTGAGTTTCACCCGTATTTAACTCGTCCGACTCTTATCAACTACTGCACACAAAATGGGATATTTGTCCAGGTAAGCCAGACAAATTATTCACTTTTCTCTGCTAGTTTTTCGGTTCATGCCTCAATCTAGCGTCTGGTACGCCGCGTGCGTTTTGCATGGCGAATGGGCTCCGAGAAAATTAGAGCGGCTGATCGATTGTCAGTATTACTGGCTCAAGTGTAGAACGTTTGCTACCGCACAAGTTGAGTCATCACCGATCTGTCATCTAACTGCCAATGAGAAGACGTGTCCTGTAACAAGTTATTGACGAGAAAACCTGCATTGTCTCCTCGTCAGTATCAATGAAACATCATCTGTGTGATGACAAGTTACATCCTAGAACTTGAACCTATGCTACACGAACACCACACTCCATTCATTCAGGCGTTTTCTTCACTCTTGCGAGGAAACAAAGAGATCCTGAATGAACTCATCATTAAGAAACTGGCTGAGAAGTTCGACCTCTCGCCACAGGTACTGATTTCTATTCTTTTTCCTATTAATATATTTTCTCTAGCTTTGTCAGACCATGCATGTGAAAATGTTTGTAACCTTTATATTCAGACAATTCTATATGCCTTTGCCGTATGTTCTGGAATTGGAATCATCCCGAGGTCGGTAACTCCTGAAAGGATTCGAGACAATATGGTAAAAGTAAGTCTTCCATTTGCGTTCATCTTTGAACCTCCTGCTGTACTCCGACTGGCACAATGTGCCTCGAGTAGGCGATAAAGGCACAGCCAGCGATTTTATGTTGGTGCTGTACTAGCCTACAGTTTTCAAGGCGGAGGTGTGAGTGAACCACTTATCGCTTGACTGAGCGAAGTAGCTCACTCACCTCAAAGCTTCATTCACCATTCCTCACCCTCGCTATGTAGAAAGGATGGTGAGCTGTTGTTGCGCAAATGTGAACTAGCAATCTCCTGTCAAAACGCATGACCTCTCGGTTTAGCGCCTCCGTTCAAACCTCCATACCCTCAACCACAGTTCATATCTGAAGGCTACAACGGGCGTAGCCTCGAGATGGCAATAGTCCAAACGAAAGACAGGAGAATACTTAAAGAAACAGGAGAGTCTGCACGGAAAGCTAGTCGCCCCCAAGACAAATTTTGCATCCTTCGATATACGAGACCGATCTACTATATATAAACGGCAATCTGTCCGTGTGTCCGGAAATTCGGAATCACCTGAAGAGCCAGTTATGAGGGGGCGGGTCAAGGGTGGGTTGGGTAGGGCATGGGCCAAGATGTACGGAACACACATGAACTAAGCTAAGCCCCGCCCACTGTGGGCGGGGCGTGCGCACAGTTGTGAGCTACATATTTCAAAAATTCGTAGTTCGGTTCTAGAAGATCCCGGAGAGCGGAAATTGTGGGTAACGATAGGAAATCAACTGGCGGACGAAATGACACCCATTATGGGCTGGGCTTGCTGCAAGCGGGTGGTGCTTGGCACGAATCCTTCAAAAATTCCTAGTGTTTCCTAAAGAGCTCGGAGAAAAAGTGGCAAACAATAGGCAATCAGTTGGCGGACGAAATGAGGGAGGCACATTCATTGTGGGCGGGGCTGCCATAGGTGGGCTACAAAATTTTCAAAAACTCGTAATTCGGTTCCAAAACGGCCCGGAGAGCAGATAATATGGGAAAGGTAGAGAATGAATAGGTGGACGGATCGGGGAGGCACACCTGCTGTGAACGTAGCTTGGAAAATACACCCGGCTTTGATCTGATAACCTAATAAGTTGTGCGTACCTACGCTGAACAACTGGAAGCACCGAACAGCACGAAAATACTGCTCTACGGCTACAACTTCCAAACACATCAACGCGTTCTAAAGAATCTGCACGATAGGTAGCATATGAAAAAATTGGAGAGCTGCCTACTAGGGGTGGGGGTATGGGGGATTTAATGTGAATGGAATTAAAATATGGAAATTTAAATATGAAACGGCAAAAGATACAGAAGGCAGGAGGATCGTTCGTCTAAGTCGGCCGATTCGACTATCCGATTCTCGTCTCCCGAAACCGTAAATCAAACAAAGGCAAATGCAGTCTTTTTCATTGGTTCCTATATTTTCCAATTTGAGAATTCTTTTCTAATTTTCCTGGTCGAAACGCAATTCACTTTTTTATGAGTCTCGTATCTCTTAAACGCCTACTTTAGATGCTGAGTGTTGGACTCGTGTCTAACTGAATATAATAAAGTACTTGCAGGTAGCGGCAGATGAATTTTCGCAAAGACGAACTGGAAATCGCTACGAGAGCTTCGAACGCGTAATGTTGCTTTTTGTCTCTCATTGATGTTTCCGCCATGGGAGATTGTCTGTAATGTATATAAGACATTCCTGCAGTATCGACTACAAACAAGTGATAATCTATACATTGAACAAATGTTACTAATCATTACTTAGACATTGAACGCCAAATGTTCTGTAAGAGTCGTGCCTATGACATGCACCCGTTATTCTACAGCTGTAACTTACCATTACGTGTTACATTCTCTTTTGTAAGGAGCACAGAACCCAGTAAATCTCAGTGTCTTTTATGAAACGCGTGTTCAGGTTAATAAAGATTGCTTTGGATGCTTTTAATTATTTCGTTAAGTTTTTGCCTCGTTCCTACCGGCTTTTATGTCCTCGTGGTTTATATTGTCCAGCCAGTTGGTTAATAATGCAGGTTTTGTTAGAAAGCTAAGCTTGTTATGTTTATGTGATCATCTATGGCATTTCAATGTATTCTCCAAAGATAATGTTTGCCTTTTTGGCTTTTCGCTATTATGTGATGATTAATCCTCTCGATTGTGCAACCTACGCAGGTTCAACAAAATCTCCATATAGTCAACTGAAATTTAATTTCAAACTGACCTGAACGTCGTCCTTAACTGCAACACTGCAGGTAGTGTTCACAGCTTACCCTTCACTGCCCCAATCATCCTACATCTAGCCAGTTTTTGACCGACTTTTTTTCTAAGCGGGCAGAATTGGCTAAAAATTTGTCTCCTGGGTAACTTGACTTCCTGGAGATGAATATAATATCCGCTCGGCACGAAACCTCCTGAGGCCCGCACCACAGGCGCCGGCGCCAAAATACATCAACTCATCGGCGCCTGTGGCGCGGGCGTCAGGAGGTTTCGGGTCAAGCGAATTTGATATTCGTATTCCGGGATATCAAATAACCTCAGGATACAACCTTTGGGCCAAGTCTGTCCAAGGAGAGAGAAAGTCGTTCAAAAATAGGCTCAACCTGGATGATTGGGGGCAGTAGGTAAATCACTGCCGACAGTATGAGACATTGTTCAGGCATGTGCGCGTTTTAAGCTGATAGTAAAGAGTCGCGGAACCGTCCAAAATATCGTGAAAGAGTGACTAGGGTTTTGTAGTGCCCAAATGCACAAAAGCCAGACCCTGAGTTAAAGCGCTGTGTAAAAATGGTTGTCGAGATCCAGAAAAGTTTGGAGGTCCGCCTATTTTGGAACTCAGACTGAGTAGCGATTTGAATATTGTACAGCACGGAATTCCATAGCCTTGTTGAAAACAACAACAGAGAAGCCATAACAAGTTGCTTTTTACCCTCGCAGATTTGTGCGTAGCACCTCTGTCAAGCGAATTTAGTGACCCCCTCTGCAGTGGCTTGGCCACCTTGACAGAAGCCTGATCTTGAAGTTCTTTCTTCAAGTTAGTGGTGTTCCAGACGGTTACGACTGATGCTAAGAAAGGTCTCTTCTTCCAGTCGTGGTTCTGTCTTTGTCACTACATTATCCTATCTACGATACTGATTCTCCGATTCTCCTGTTCGGCGTTTGCTTTCATTTAGGGCCCTTCTTTTTATCCATATTTCAAATTTTCAAAAAAGTTTTCTTAACACGTTGGCGACATTGCGTCCCACTGCTGGGATGCGGCATGGGTAAAAAACCAATTTGAAGACGTTTCGAATTTTCAACAGCTGCATATTGTCCATGAAGGCATTGTAGAATATACAGTAGCTGTAAACCGTGCAGTTGTGTCATTGAGAGTATTTTACCGAGGAGACAAACGAAAGTGATTTCCTAGGAAAAAAAGATAATTCTTGGATATATAGAACTGAAGCTCCACATGCAGATAGCTAATGTGATAAGGTTACTGTCAACAATAGCAGATCTGAATCGAAATCAAGTTACCACCTCTGGTGCAAAAATATTCCTTTTTTGCGACCTTTTACCCATGCCCCACGTGAATGAGGCGGGAGTATTCCATGAAATTTCAGGGTTTATCTCGGAAGTAAACGAGAATAGCGAAGCCTTACTAGCTTCTGCAATGAATCCTGACCATTCCTCTTTTTTTTGTGGAGTGTAAATCGCCTAGCATCAGTGCGACATTCTTCGAAAGCAGGTAAAACCTGCATTGCCCCACGCGGCAGACAGACACGCGAAAAGGCGCCTTGTCGCCAATGTGTTAATTGTCGTCGCAAGGGAAGTTTGAGGCGACTCTTCTAGTGGGCACTACAAACTGTGTTTCAATCTTCAGGAATTGACTTGTGTGGAGAATTAATAGGTAGTACAAACCATATATACTTTCAGTCTCGATGCAGTAATCGTCAATCGGCCAGTTGTCAATAATCGTCACTTTGATGCAGAGAAAACTTTAGTAAACTTTGTGTTTAGAGCTGCATGCTGCACCGTCTGTGAGTTGGACAAGATCCGAGTATCACAGAAGTCTCAAGCTGTAACGTAAACGGTCAGAGAACAACCGGCATCCTATCGCAGGACCTTACTCTATAAACCAGGACCGAGAACGATCAGTTTGTAGACCTAGCAGCTCGTACAACGTCGTTACGGTCTACGATATCTTCGTCGCCGCAGTCGCCAAGGCACGGGTTAATGGTATGAACCTGGAAGCTCGTATAATGGGAAGGCCGATATTGTTTTCGTGGACCCCGAACTGAAAGTGAACGCTGACAGTTACATCGACCAACTCGAGGAGAATATCCTGCCTTCACGTCGTCGCCTGTACCGTCTTGGACTTCATCCTGCTACAGGACTCGATGCCAGCACACGGAGTCGAATGGCGTTGAGAACCTGAAGAAGACGGAATATCCATGCGTGTCACCTGACCTAAACCCTCGACTACCGGGTCCGGGAGGAGCTCAACAGGGTGGTCCACAATGGCGGAGAAATCAACGATCTCGCTGAACTCAGGCACCGAAACAGGGTCACGTGGCAGAATCTCTCGGTGGCGCTCGTCTAGGAGGCGGTGACGGAACTTCGCGATCGCGTGCAATGTGTTGTTGGATTTGAAATGTCCAATCAGAATTTGATAAAGTGTGGCCTATACTGCTTTGAAAGTCGAGGAGGAAAAGTGTCTTTCTCCGTCCACCCACCCCCCCCCCTCCTCCTTGCAAAGTGATAGGGTTAAACGATAGACACCCTAGCAGCCTTCATCCTGTGCCGATTATTTCACGGAACTTGAAAAAGTCGTCAGTCTATAAATTACTTCCTTCCTTCCATTTCTTGAAATTTTGACCTTCGCTTTCGGATTAGTTATTCAGCAGTTTTAATGATGGAATGTAATGACGGTGATCCTGTGAACCTGAAATTGAAAAGAGCAATGAACTCAATCACTCATTCTGTCCTGGGGAGATCGTTATTTGTTCGAGTTCACAATCAATAACACCAATAAAACGGAAGGCTCACTCTACCTGGCTGAAATTCGATCTAGGATTTGACCTGAGAAACAGCACAACTTGTCGCAACAATCTGCGTCATTGGAGGGGGGGGGGACCTTCGAAAACATCTTCACTCAAGGAAGCTAATTAGGTAAATGTTTCAAATGCGTTTTGGGAGGTCGAGGTCGAATTCGAACCTCAAAAGAAACCCTTGAGGGCGGTTTGCGTAGATCGCCAGCGAAGAAGGTCGATAAGACCGCCCGTGCTAGGTGGCCGTCTCTTCCGATTCGATCCGACCGCCATAGCGGTGCTTCCTTTCTTTTCTTTTTTCCTCTCTTCTCTTTTTTCAAATAGTATTTGAACTGACAAGTCAATCTCTTCTTTTCTAAATTGTCTACTTTTGAGCCTCTTCGACTGAATGATCGCTTGTAGGAACTATTTTCTGTGAACCTCCCGGCCCTTATGACCCTGAGGAGAATCAAAGCCTCCTCTGTGCCAGAAAAATAAGTTATTGGGATCCTAGAATGGGGGTTGCACGTCTGCCTGAGCCCTGAGGGAGAAGGTTTTGCGACCGATGAAAAAACCTAAAGATCCATTGGGTGATTGCATATTGTCTGCAGTGGCGTTCATTTGCAAACTTATAGTCGCTAAGTGAAGGGTGAAGGAAGCAAAAAAATCATGGAGAACACCACTGACCCCCATGGCAGTTTCACAGTACGAGTTCTCTGGACCTGCTCGTTCTATACCAGCAAAGCGAGATCCTGTTCCTTAAGCCATGCTTATACAATCCAGCAGTGAAAAGGAAAACGAAAAACATTCTGTAAAAATTGAAATCGTGACAGAAAATAGCCTTGGAGCTTTGACGGGCGGGAAAAG